>JAJPUD010000438.1:357446-396850 GCA_023553655.1 Myrmecobius fasciatus
ATTGCCCAGATTAACAGAAGAGGAAATAAATTATTTAAATAGCCCTATTTCGGAAAAAGAAATAGAACAAGCTATTAATCAACTCCAGGACCAGATGGATTTACATGTGAATTTTACCAAACATTCAAAGAACAATTAATCCCAATACTATATAAACTATTCGAAAAAATAGGGAAAGAAAAAATCTCCAGGACCAGATGGATTTACATGTGAATTTTACCAAACATTCAAAAAACAATTAATCCCAATACTATATAAACTATTCAAAAACATAGGGAAAGAAGGTGTACTACCAAATTCCTTCTATGACACAGATATGGTGCTGATAGCTAAACCAGGTAGGGAGAAAACTGAGAATAAGAGTAGAACTTTATATATATATATATATATATATGCATATGACAGACAGACTCGGATTCATTATCAAATTAATATGTTCATTAAGAAATGCATAAACATAACAGACAGAAAGTAGAAGTGTTGGCATTCCTTAAACATATCAATCAACAAACACTTATTAAGTATGTACTATGGGCCAGATATTGAGATGTAAAAATGAAATAGTTCCTGCCCTCAAGGAGCTTACATTTTATTAGGGTAGATAATGCCTATATCTATCTTCATATATTAAAAAACCCCAAAATAAATTATGAGGATGGAGGCACTAGAAAACAGAGAAACTTTTCAAAGTATACTTGTAGAAGATTGTGCTTGAATAGAGCTTTAAGGGAAACTGAAGATTTTGACTGGAGGAAAGTAGGGATTTCAATAAGTGAAATAAAGAGGAAATTAATTTTAGAAATGAGGGAGAGCTTTACAAAGCCTTGTAGAATGCCATGTATAAGGAAGAACAAGAAAGTCAGTTTATATGGATTGTAGTGTCTATTAAAGCTAAAAAGAAAGCTGAAGGCAGGGTATAAATGTCCTTAAATGCTAAATGGGAGAGTCTACATTTGATCTATTGTAAGTAGTCACTGGAATTATTGAGTAGAAAGACTTGGTCTGTTTGAGCAGAAACTCACTTTTTGGAAACTTATTGAAGATGAACAGGGCATAGGAAAGACTTGAAGCAGAGAGACTAATTAGAAACCTATTGAAATATTACAGGTGAGAGATAAGGGTTTGACTTTGGTTGGTATACCATCATATAGTAGTAGTGAAATGTATGGATATAGGAGATACTGAAGTAGAATTGATAGTGTTTGGAAAGTGGTTGGATAGGTGAATGAGAAGCTGAGAATGACTCTAATATTGTGTCAAGCATGACTGGAAGGATAATGTCCTTGAGAGGATAGAATTTTTGAGAGAACAATTTTAGAGGGGGAAAATAGTTCTGTCTGGGATATGTCAAGTTTGAGAAGCCTATGGAAAATTCTTATCACCTTATATTTTTATATCTGCACAAGATAAGCACTCTGAGTATGTCTTGGCCTCCCTTGCTTCACAAAAATCATTCTCACTGCTAGCTTTGCTAAGGATGTTCCACTAAAATGTAATCATTCAAAATTATTCATATTCCAAAATTGAGCAGTATTTTTCTTTCTCATTGACAGACTCAAGCATAATATGTGAGCAAAACTATGAGGTTCCCAAAAGAAAGTCTTTATATCACTAAAAATGTTCTCCAAAACTTTAAAAATTCTCTTCCTCTACATATGTAAATCAACAGTTGCTTTCAAGGTTTGCATAATGAATCTCTGGCTTTTATAGTAATAACTTATCTACATATAAAAGTATATATTACATAAACTTCCATGTATAACAAAAGTATAATTCCTGTTTCCCTTCATTTACATATAGCTTTCTACCTGCACTCTTTGGAAAATAAGCACAAGTCTAATCCACATGAATCTCTTCATTTATTTGAGGAGAGTCATCAGCTTCCCACTAAGTCTTTATTTTCTCTATGGCAAATGTCCCCAGCTCCTTCAAACATTCCCTATATGACAGGATCTGAAAATCTCTTTACTATCCTTATTTTCTTCCTCTTGATGCTCCTCAATTTTTGTCTTTCCTAAAATGTGGAACTCAAATTTGACCACAATATTCTAGATGTACAATATTGACTATAATTGGCTATAATGAGTGTATCATTTCTTTTGTGTTATTGATATGATGCATCTTTTAAAACAGACTAACATCTCTTTTCTTATCTCTATGCTATACATAGATTTTGGGTAATGAACTTGCTAATATAAAATGTATATACAAATGTCACATTATTTGAATTAGCACTATATTTTCCATTAGACAAGAAATAATGACCATGTTTTTCTTATGTAATAATGTAAGATAATTTGAATTCAATAAATGTTATAACTTCATAGGGTTTATTATCTTCACTAATTTGAGAATGAGCTGTAGTTATACATTGTCTATCACTTTAACAGATTTTCAAAACAGCTACGTTTCATATATGGAAAATTCAGAATACAACACAAGACTGATTACAATATGTGATGCAGTTTTTGCTTCTCCAGACATGTGATTCTATTAGTATAAATACTCCTTGGTGTGGAAATGCAGTGCATTGATACAAGTCAGGAGGCAGAGAAGTAAATTCATTTCCCCATGACAACACAGCTAGCATATATTAGAATTGAATCTAGAACAATGTTTTTTTCTGACACTGATTGATTCTACAACATGCTACCTCTTTTGATATGACTTATGAAACAATATAGAAGATACAGATGGCAACAACACTCTATATTCTGCATAATCTCTACTATTCTATGACAAAATTATACAACAGAAGTCAATTTTAATTACTTCATCCTAATATGACTATAAGCATCAAAATCCATAAGACATACCTCAAAAAAATCAGTTGGAAGTTTCCCAGAAAACCAATGAAGATATTTCAATCTGAACAATATGAGCTGAAAATTGAAACCCAGGTAAGGCTGTTGCCATAAAATTATGTATTAATTTATATTTGCAACAGAATTTGCTTAGAAAGGTAGGGGGACGGGGTAGGGGAGAGAAAGGACTCATGATAATATAACTTTGCAATAATAAGAGTATAAATTCTTTGCTCTACATCTGCTAAAGGGATATATTTTTGAAATGCAAAAAAAGTGTTCTAATACAATGTTCTATGAAAGGAATGAAGGCATCTAGGTGGTACAGTGGATAGGACACTGGGCCTGGAGTAGGGACTAAGATTCAAATCTGACCTCAGACACTTCCTAGCTCTGTGACCCTGGGCAAGGTACTTAGCTCTGTTTGCCTCAGTTTCCTCATCTGTAAAATGAACTGGAGAAGGAAATGGCAAATCATTCTAGCATCTTTGCCAAGAAAACCCCAAATGTGGTCATGAAGAGTCAGATGAGTGAAATGACTAAATAATAAATCATCAAAAGTCATCATATTACATGGCAGTCAGTCAACCAAATTTTATCAAGTGCCCGTTATGTGTTAGGTTGTGCTAAATATTGATCTAGAGTAACAACTTAATAAAAAATTGTTAAATTGAATAAGGGGGTTATTCCCTAAGTCTACATACCACACATTTTAATATAGAGGAAGCATGGTAGAAGACAAAGAGCACTTCAGCCAAAAGTGAAAAAAAAAAAAAAACCTCTGCCCTCAAGGTATCTATGTTTGTTCTACCAGGAAAAACAATACCTAAATAAACATGTATAAAACAGATACCAGGTAATTTTTGTGAGGAGGGACTAGTAGCTGTGGATGAGAAAGATTTTCTTGTAGAAGACTGTATATGAATAGTGTTTTTAAGGAGATTCAAGATTTTAAGAGGTACAATTAGAAGATAGTAGATTCTAACATGAAGGATAGGCAGCAAAAAAGATTCAGAACTGGAAAATGTACTTTTTAGAGATGGAAAAAAGTCTAATTTTATTGGGTATGACAGTAAATAAGCAGAAATATTGTATAATAAGCCTAGAAAGGTAGTTTGGGGGCCTAATGCCAAACCTTATTATCTAGATCAATGAAGGAAATAATAATAACTGACTTTTACATAGCATTTTAAAGTTTGCAAAGATGAATATGCTATGCACTTATCATCTTTCTATTTATCTATTCATCTTCTGCCTTTCTGTTTCTATCTACCTCCCATCAAACTGGTATCATTATCCTCATTTTTATATATTGAATATGAATCCTAATGGGACTAAGTCAATTGATCAGGATAGCACAACATATAATAAACATCTGACTAAAGGTTTAAATGTCGGTCGTCCATGAACTGTCTCCATGTTCCATCCTATCCCCTATCTCTCCAAACCAGAACATAATAAAAACATGCATATTTGGTATATTGAGTTCATTTAAGTAAGCATTCAAGTGCCTTTTATGTTGAAATCTGCATTACAAATGGGGGAGATAGAAAATTAAAATTCAATTCACAGCCATTAGGAAGTCTTATAACCTAGGGTAGCATGACAGAAACAACAATAATCATGCCATACAATATTACATGAGATCTGCAGCAAAGAGTTATAAAAGTACTTTGTAAAGTCTAAGGGGGATATTACTTGTAGTTGGGAAATCAGGGAAAGTTTCATTGAAATGATAGCATCTGAATTGGAATTTAACAAATGAAGGCCAAACTAGTTGAAAACTAGTATCTAGTTGGAATGACAAAGCATATATGGATTACAGAAGGTAATACAATTTGGTTAGAGCATAAGTAGCATGGAAGGGAGATATATGATAAAAATTAGAAAAATTGGATGATGCCACATTTTGGGGGATTTTGAATGTCAAACACAAAGGCCTTACATTTATTCACTAAGGAATAGGGATCAATTAAAAATTACTAACTAGAATGTGATGTGATAAGATCTATGCACCAAGTAGACTAGTCTTATAGTTTATACCACTTTAATATCATTTATTAAAAAATGGAAGGAGAAAGATTGGATGTTGATATACTTTTATTCATTCATCCAACAAGTTTATTAAATGTCTATTATATGCAAGGTACTGTTCTACATGCTAGTTAAACAAAGATAACAATACAATGCTCCCCAATATAGCTGGAATCAGATTAAAATAAAATTGGGAAATATTTATGTGGCAATAGAGGAGAAAGTCCCCCATGTGTCGTGAGGGCCTGTTGTTGTATGTGACGAAGGAAGGTAGGATGCATATCTCTTCTTGTATTTGTAACGTGTTTGGGGAAAGGTATGACCCACCTTTGACAAGGACATATATTTAGTATATATTTTGTACATACTTACATCACTTTTCTATATCAATTTTGTCCAGGTGCTTACTGAGTGATTAATGATTGCTATTTCCAGGAACTACAAAGTTGTGACCAAATTAAGTGGGGAAAATATTGAACTTAAATCACCTTAGATTCTGTCTAATTCTTCTTCCCCAAGCTTCTCTAAAGGAGACTGAAACTACTGCCAGGAGAAGAAGCAAAAGATTGGGGCCTAGGAGCCACCACTCTTTTCCTCAGAGAAGGAGAGAATTGGGCAAGAAGTATACTCATTTGTTTTAAATTAGTCTGGGGGATATGATTGGGTTCCATCTAACTTTAGATTGCTTTGTCATTTCTAGGTATAAGAGAGACTTAAAGTTCTATAACCAAGACTTGTCTCTGTCCCACCAAATAGTAATTACATAATAAACATACCCAGAGAATAGCAAAGAAACTTTATTATCAAAATTGGTAGCAAAACAAAAGGCAAAAAGAAATATATGCAAAGTAATACAGAGTGAAGGAACTCTCCCATCAGAATCGAGAGAACTAAATTCAATCAAGAGAGACCTCAAAAATTCCCTAGGTCTCTAGTGTAGCTAGCTAAGAATAGGAACATGAAGGAGAATGCATGCTCCTCTCACATCTTCCCAGAGTTTTTTTCCTTCAGGAACCTGAAATGGGATTGGCCTTTTTCATCTCTTTCAAAGCCGGAAGCCAATTTGATACTTGAAGAAGAACTAAAGCTTGACCACTTCCAAAGGTAACTGGTCCTGAAGAGTTCTGAAGAACTCAAAGGGAACTCTCTGTGGAATAGGTGAAAATGGAACTCTCTCTTTTTGCCTACTCTTCCTCCTGTCCACTCCACCATGTAGGAAAGGTCATTCATTTTTATCAGTAATGATATTGTCCTATACTAATGGGCTTTGGAACAGGGATTATAGTTAACAAAATAAATAAAAATATGTTAAAGCAAATAATATTACATTTTAAAACTAAGTCAGTATGTGGCAGAAGGGATCCTTATGTAAGGATTAGTGGTTCTGGTTTGTTTTTTGATCTTGATAACCACTGCCCTAGGGAAAAGGAACAGGTAGGATTAAAAAATGTAGGATTAAGCAATTTTGATCAGTGCATAAATAAATGTCTTGAGATACTCATCTGAACAGCCTTGAATTCTTTGATTTGTAGAGTAGATTGCTCCCTTACCCAAAGTAATGAGTAGATGGCTCTGCATATTGCTACAGATATCATCTGTATATCTTCCCTGACACTGTTGAAATGGGAGTTACTAACATGACTGGTTGGGAAATTGGGCCTTCAAGCCCTATAGAACTTTGATTTATAGTTTGGATGATCTTGAAATGTTTGCTGAAAGTCTTACTTTGAGTCTCAGAATTTCTATAAAAATCTAGGAATGATCATATTAAGGTCATTGTGTTTGGGAAAAAGTGTGACCAACCCTTGACAAGGATATATATTTAGTTTATATTCTGTACATACTTACATGTAGAAATATCACTTCTCTATATAACACACACACACACACACACACACAAACACACAAGTAAAATGATGGAAAGGGCCATTAATAATATTTCTGCACTACTGGAATACAACTCTCTTTGTTTTCTCTTATCAATTTTTTTTTGGTGTGATTTCATCACTGCTGTGAATTCCTGGTGGTGTAAATTCCACTGCTGAATCCTCAAGTGTAAAATGTGAACAATAGAAACATCTACCTGTCAGGAATTGTTATAAAGATCAACTAAGATAATATATAGAGATCACTGATCCTGGAACATTGGTAAGTATTTTAAAAATGCTTGTATCAGACCTTCAGACCTTCATCTGACCTGAAATTCAGTTTTTTAGAAGGTTGCCTAAGGACCCAAAATGGTAAGTTATACACTCTATGTCAGAGATAGGATTATAATTATGTCTTATTTTGTGGCAAGCTCTTTATTCAATAAACCTCACTGCTTCCTAATTATAGAGTCACCTACCTGCATCTTACTATCCTTTCATCCTCCCTTGAATATATTCATTTTTTCAATGTTCTTCCTAAAATATTGTCCTCAAAACTGAACCCAATACTCCATGTAGACTTAAACCAGTGTAAATAAAGTCCAATAACTCTTAATTGAAAACCAGTTAGATAACTTTGACTATATTAAGTTAAAAAGTTTTTGTACAAACAAAATCAATGCAGACAAGATTAGGAGGGAAGTAATAAATTGGGAAATCATCTTTACATTCAAGGGTTCTGATAAAGGTCTCATCTCTAAAATATATAGAGAATTGTCTCATATTTATAAAAATTCAAGCCATTCTCCAATCAATAAATGGTCAAAGGATATGAACAGACAATTTTCAGAGGATGAAATTAAAACTATTTATAGTCATATGAAAAGGTGCTCCAAATCACTGTTGATCAGAGAAATGCAAATCAAGACAACCCTGAGGTACCACTTCACACCTGTCAGATTGGCTAAAATGACAGGAAAAGTTAATGATGAATGTTGGAGGGGTTGTGGGAGGGCTGGGACACTGATGCATTGTTGGTAGACCTGTGAACGGATACAGCCATTCTGGAGAACAATTTGGATCTATGCTCAAAAAGTTATCAAACTGTGCATACCCTTTGACCCAGCAGCATTTCTATTGGGATTATATCCCAAAGAAATCATAAAGGAAGGAAAAGGCCCCACATGTGCAAGAATGTTTGTGGCAGCCCTTTTTGTGGTGGCTAGAAACTGGAAATTGAATAGATGCCCTTCAATTGGAGAATGGCTGAATAAATTATGGTATATGAACATTATGGAATATTATTGTTCTGTAAGAAATGACCAGCAAGATGATTTCAGAGAGGCCTGGAGAGACTTACATGAACTGATGCTGAGTGAAATGAGCAGAACCAGGAGATCATTATACACGGCAACAACAGTACTATATGACGATCAATTCTGATGGACATGGCTCCCTTCAACAATGAAATGTTTCAAACCACTTCCAATTGTTCACTGAAGAAAGCCATATACACCCAGAGAGAGGGATGTGAAATGTGGACCACAACATAACATTCTCATACTCCTTGATTGATGTTTGCTTACGTTGTGTTTCCTTTATCTGATATATCATTTGTGTAGATAAGATATTTCTTGCACAACAATGATAAGTTTGGAAATATGTATACATATATTCGATTTGCCAATATTTTAACATAATTAACATGTAGTGGATATCCTGCCATCTAGGGGAGGGGTGGGGAGTTGGGGGGAAAAATTTGTAACGGAAAGCTATGTAAGGGTTATTGTTGAAGAATTACCCACACATATGTTATGCAAATAAAATTAAAAAAATAAAATTTAAAAAATAAAAAAATAAAAAAAATAGTCCAATAAAACTATAATTTTACTTATTTTGAACCCCATATATGTGCAAGTTTGAATTTGTCTTTTTCTCCTATATCTTCCTTCCTTTCTAACTTCAAAATACTATCAAAAGGAGCACCATCCTTCCATCTTCACGCCTTAAATGTCATCCTTGAATCCTCATTATTTTTGCCCACATATCTAATTGGTAGTCAAGGGCTATTCATTTCACTTTTGCAATACCTTTTTAATTTACCCTTCTCTCTTTATATGCTATTGTCACCACTCTGGTAGAATCCTGTATTTTCTTGTCCTTGGACTATTGTAGTAGTCTACTGGTTAGTCTGCCTTCGCAGATTTTTTCCCACTTTAGCCCATCCTTCATTCAGTCTCCAAAGTAATTTTCCTAAAGTGCAACTCTGACAATATTAACACCCCTCTCTATGCAAAGAACTCCAGTAGCTTCTTATCACCTCCAGAATCAAATATAAAATCTTGGTTTTGATGTTCAAAACCTTATATAACCTGGTCACTCTTACCTTTCCAGTCTTCTTCTATCTTATATTTGTCTCATGCCCTTTGAGACAGTGAAACTGGTATTCTAGTTTTTCCTCAAACAAGATAGTCCATATCTAATTCCAGACATTTTCATTGGATGTACTCAATGACTACAATATTCTCCCTTCTCATTTTTGATTCCTGATTTCCCGGGCTTCCCTCAAGTCCCAAATAAAATTCTACTTTCTATAGGAAGCATTTCCTAATCTCTTGATTCTAGTTCCTTCCCTCTGTTGGGTATTTCCTACTTATTCTGTATGTATATAGTTTGTGCATAGTTGTTTTACATCTACATTTCCCCTTTAGATTATGAGCTTCCATAACCAAGAATTAACTATCCAGAGATACTGAACATCATCTTTCAAGAGAGGATTTTCAATAGAGATTTTCACATTTCTATTAAAAAAAACAGAACTAAACAAAATTTAATCTTCAAACACAGCACTCAAGAGAAACATAGAAAGGTAAACAGAGGAAAACATATATTATTGAAAGGTTAAAATGTTTACATCCCTAGATGGGAAAATGATATCTGTAACTCTTAAGAACTGTATCTGTCACTGGGGCAGACAAAGGGAGGCATCATATGGATGAAGGATGTGATTGTGAATGAACTCTGATGTGATGATATCCAAGAAAAAGACATTAAAGGAGTGAGAAAAGGACTGTACAGGCAGAGGAGGAAAGAGGTACTATAATGAGACAAATTAAATCACATGAAGAGGCACAAAAGATCTGTTACAATTGGGGGAAAGAATGAAGAAGGATGAGCATTGTCTAAAGCTTGATCTCATCAGTTTTGGTATCAAAGAGGGAATAATGTAATTATTGAGTTGGGTATAGAAATTTATAAAATCATACAAAGTAGCAAGAGGAGAAAGAGGAATGAAAAAAAGAGACACTGGATAGAAGTGAGGGCAGAAACAGGAGAGAAAATGGTAAGAAAAGGGGGAGGAGTGGTAGAAGAAAAGGTATTAGGTTGGGTGGGTTAAAAAAAAAGCAAAATACTACTAAGGCAAGGGTGGAAAGAGACAACAAAAGTATATATATATATATATATGGAAGAAAATAGGATGGAGGAAAATGCAGGACTGGTAATCATAACTGAGAATGTGAATGGGATGGATTCTCCCATAAAACAGAAGCTATTAACAGAGTGGATTAAAAACAGAATCCTACAGCATGTTGTTTACAAGAAACACATCTGATACAGAGAAACACATAGAGAGTAAAGGTAAAAGGGTGGAAAAGAATTCACTATAATTTAGCTGAAGGAAAAAAGCAAGGATAGCAATTATGATCTCAGATAAAGCAAAAGTAAAAATATATATTATTAAATGAGATATTGAAGGAAAGTAAATTTTGATAAATGGTACTGTAAACAGTGAAGTAATAATGATACTAAATGTATATGTACCAAGCAAAACAGCCAAAATCCTGGAGAAGATTTTGAGCCAGTTACAGGAAGAAATAGACAATAAAACTATATTAGTAAGGGATCTCAACCTTCCCCTCTCAGACAAATCTAACTACAAAATAAACAAGAAAAAAACTAGAGAGGTTAATAGTATCCTATAAAATCTACATATGATAGACATTTGGAAAATTGAATGGAGACAGAAGGGAATATAGTTTTTTCTCAGCAATACATGGCACCTACATAAAAATTGACCATATATTAGGGCATAAAAAGTTCACAATCAAATGCAGAAAGGCAGAAAGAGTAAATGTTTCCTTTTCATATCACTATGCAATAAAATTATATAAAATAAAGGGCTAGGGAACATTTACAAAAATTGACCATGTATTAGGCCATAAAAACCTCACAAACAAATGCAGGAAGGCTGAAATAGTAAATGCTTTCTTTTGCAGACCACAGTTCAACAAAAATAATATTCATTAAAGCGCCAGGGAAAGGTAGAATAAAAGCCAATTGGAAATTAAATAATCTAATTCTAAAGAATGAGTGGATCAAACAACAAATCACAGGAACAATCATAATTTCATCTAAGAGAATGACAATAATGAGACAACATACCAAAACCTATGTGATGCAGCCAAAGAACTTCTTCGGGGAAATTTTATATCTCTAAATAGAGACATGAATAAAATAGAGAAAGCAGAGATCAATGAATTGGGAATGCAATTAAAAAGCTAGAGAAAGAACAAATTAAAAACTTCAATTAAATACCAAATTAAAAATTCTGAAACTTGGGGCAGGTAAGTGGCACAGTGGATAGAGCACCAGTCCTGAAGTCAGGAGGACCTGAGTTCAAATTTGAACTCAGATTCCTAGCTGTGTGATCCTGAGCAAGTCACTTAACCCCAATTGCCTGAGCAAAAAAAAAAATTCTGAAACTAAAAGGAGAGATTAATAAAATTGAAACTAAGAAATCTATTGAACTAATTAATAAAAACTGAGTTGGTTTTATGAAAAAAATCAACAAAATAGATAAACTTTTGGCTAATTTGATTAGAAAAAGGAAAGAAAAAAATCACCAGCATCAAAAATTAAAGGATGAATTTATCCATCACCAATGAAAAATAAATTAAACCAATAATTAGGAACTATTTTGCCCAACTGCATGGCAGCAAAACTGACATTCTGACTAAAATGGATGAATATTTACAAAAAATATAAATTTCCATGTTAACTTAAAAGGAAATAAATCACTTAAATAGTCCCATTTTAGTAAAAGAAATTAAACAAACCATTAATGAACTCCCTAAGAAAAAATCTCCAGAACCAGATGGATTTACAAGTGAATTTTACCAAACATTTAATGAAAAAAATAATTCCAATACTATATGAACTATTTTGGAAAATAGGTGAAGAAGGAGCCCTGCTAAATTCCTTTTATGACACAATTTTGATACTGATACCTAAACCAAGAAGAGCCAAAACAGAGAAAAAAATTATAGACCAATCTCCCTAATAAATAATGATGTAAAAATTTTAAGCAAAATTTTAGCAAAGAGATTACAGCAATTTACCAGCAAGATAATACACTATGACCAAATGGGATTTATACCAGGAATGCAAGGATGGTTCAATATTAGGAAACCTATTACTATAATCGACCATATCAATAGCAAAACCAACAGAAATAATATGATAATCTCAATAGATGCAGAAAACCTTTTGAAAAAATATAACACCTGTTCCTATTAAAACCCTTAGAAAGCATAAGGAAAAAGGAAACTTTCTTTAAAATGACAAGCAGTGTCTATCTAAAACCAACAAGCATTATTTGCTATTGAAAGAAGCCAGACATATTCCCAATAAGATCAGAGATGAAACAAGGATTCCAATTATCACCACTATTATTCAGCATTGTCTTAGAAATATTAGCTTTAGCAATAAGAAAAGAAAAAAAATTAAAGGAAGTAGAATAGGCAAAGTACTGGAAACAATTCACAGCTTCAGCAAAGTTTCAGGATATAATATAAATGCACACCAATCACCAGCATTTCCATATAGTAATGACAAAGCCCAGAAGCAAGAGATTAAAAGAGAAATTCCATTTAAAATAACTGTAGGCAAAATAAAATACTTGGAGGTCTTCTTGCCAAGACAAACAGGAATTATATGAACACAATTACAAAACATTTCTCATACAAATAAAGTCAGATCTAAACATTTGGGAAAATATCAATGGCTCATGGGTAGACTGAGTTAATATAATAAAATTGACAATTCTGCCTAAATTGGTCTGCTTGTTCAGTGTCATACCAATTAAATTGCCAAAAATTATTTTATAGAACTAGAACAAATAATAACAAAATTCATCTGGAAGAACACATGGTCAAGAATATCATGGGAATTAATGGAAAACAAATACAAAGGATGGTGGTTTAGTGGTACCAGACCTAAAACTCTATTATAAAACAGAAGTTTTATAATTTTTACAGTTTTACGAAACCATTTGGTACCAGCTAAGAAATAGCATGGTAGATGAGTGGAATAGATTAAATATACACATGACACAATAATCAAGACCTCTAGTAATCTGGTATTTAATAAATCCCCAAACTCCAGCCTCTGTAATAAGAACTCATTATTTGATAAAAATTGCTGGGAAAACTAGAAAATAATGTCAAAAATTTGATATAAACCCACATCTCACAGTCCATACCAAAATAAGGCTAAAATAGGTACATGATTTGAGCATAAAGAGTGATACCATAAGAAAAGCACCAAATAATTTTCCTCTCAGATTTTTGGAGAAGGAAGAAATTCATGACCAAGGAAGAACTAGAGAACATTATGAAAGGTAAAATGGACAACTTTGATTATACTAAATTAAAAGGTTTTTACACAAAGAAAACCAATTGAAACAAAATTAAAAGTACAAAGCTGGGAAAAAATCTTTACAACCACTGTTTCTGAAAAGGTCTAATATCTAAAATATATAAAGAACTGTGTCAAATTTATAAGAATATGAGTCATTCCCCAATTAATAAATGGTCAAAGGATTTGAACAATTTTCAGATAATGAAATTAAACAGATAATGAAATTAAAACTATCTATAATCATATGAAAAAATACTAGAAAACACTATTTGTCAGAGAAATGCAAATTAAACAAAACCTGTGAGGTACCACCTTATATCTCTCAGATTGGCTAAGATGATAGGAAAAGATAATGACAAATTTTGGAGGGCATGTGGGAAAACTGAGATGTTAATGCATTTTTGGGAGAGTTGTGAAATGACCCAACCATTCTGAAGACCAATTTGAAACTATGCCCAAAGGACTATCAAATTGTGCATACCCTTTGACTTACCTGTGCCACTACTGGGTCTGTATCTCAAGGAAATCATAAAGGAGGGAAAAGAACCTATGCAAAATGTTTGTGGCAGTTCTTTTTGTGGTTGCAAAGAACTGGAAAATGAGTGAATGCCCATCAATTGGAGAATGGCTGAACAAGCTGTAGTATATGAATGTTATGGAATATTATTGTGGTATAAAAAATGAACAAGCTGTTTTTAGAAAAGCCTGGAAGGATTTACATGAACTGATGCTGAGCAAAACAAACAGAACCAGGAACACATTGTACACAATATGTACAATGGAAGAATGTGTGATGATCAACTATGAAACACTTGAACCTTTTCAGTAGTTCAATGATCCAAGGTCATCCCAAAAGACTTTGGATAGAAACTGCCATCTGCAGCCAGAAAAAGAACTATGGAGATTGAATATCAATCAACACATGCTATGTTCACTTCTTTTTTTTGTTTGCTTGTTTGTTTTTTTCATCCATGTTTTTTTCCCTTTGGTTCTGATTTTTCTCTCCCAATAGGAGTCATAAAACAATGTGTATTAAACATAAATAAATAAATAATTAAAAAAAAAAAGATTATGAGTTCCCCAAGGGAAGGAACACTTTTGTTTGCCTTTCATTGTATTCCCAGTGCTCAAGAAACAGTAGGCACTTAATAAGTACTTCTTGACTGACCTGACCAAACATAATCTGTAAATATAATTATGAATGCCCTATTCTGACAACTACATTGTCATTTTAAAAATTCATATTAATCCCATAATAAACTATAACTATTTGCTTTTTCTATTTTACTATTTCTATTTCTAATTTGTTATTTCTAAATGAAACATTGCTTTCAGATTTCACCCATCTTATAATTCAGTAGTCAATAGTTTGAAAAAAGTACAAGTTGTTGCATATCATCATATGAGTTCCACCTCAATATTCATACCTGTTGATATGTTTTTAATCTGGATTTTGTAATGTATAAAAAAGTTACATGTAAATATATGCCAATATGCAACTTGGAAAAAATATTGCTAATATATATGCATCCATGTTGTTGAAAAAATTACACCTGCTGTGTACCAAGAGACATCCCTACAGTATGACATTGATTTGTTGAACAAAACTTTTGAAACAAGATTCTATGTTAGAGATATTACCAATTTAACAACATTATATTCAGGAACAACTTGAGGGATCATCTTCAGGAAATCTTGTTGTTGTTGTTATAGAGGCAATTGGGGTCAAGTGACTTGCCCAGGGTCACACAGCTAGGAAGTGTTGTGTCCAAAGCCAGAATTGAACTCAGGTCCTCCTGACTTCAGGGCTGTTGCTCTCTCCATTGCATCACCTAGCTGCCCCCCATCTCCAAGAATTTTTAAATCCATTGATTCATAGACCCTTGTAATAGGCTGGTAAAGCCTAGCCTTATCAGCATAGTGCTTTAAAAATATATAAAATTTAAGAATTAAAATGCATAGAACTAAAAAATAAAGAAATTATGTTGAAATACAATTATCAACATTTCATTTAAACATGTTCAGTAGTCCCACATTATAAATCCCTGAACTAGTTCAATCTGCTCATTTTATAGTTGAATTAAGCAAGGACCCAATAAGATAAGCATCTTGTTCAAGCTTAAACAACTAATTAATGCAAAAACTGCAACTAAAACTGAGATTTTTTTAATTCCCAGTCCAATTTTTTTATCCCACTCTGTTTCCTTACTCAAACATTTTTAAGCTAGTCATTCTTCTGAAGAATTGAAAATCTACATAAATAAGCAGCTGCTAAAGTTAGGTACAAAACTAATGTCTAGATTCTTGCCTATGGCTCTCTGACCATAATTTCTTGGAAGATTTCCTGTGCTGGGGCACCTGCAAAGGACCTATATATGCCAATGAAAGTAGGTGTTCTCTACTATAATCGTCAGAGTTATTTTCATTTGTTTAAATTTGAATGCCACAATTACATTTTTTCTTTGAAGAAAAATACCAGTACTTGCCTACTTGGAGTTTCAGAATAATGGGCCTGAGTAAGAAGATGTACCTTTATAGCATATGTTAAATCATTCCTTTTCCATATTCAACCTTATATTTAAGGAAGATGGAAAAAAATAAGCATAATCATTTGATTCCCTTCATTTTTGAAAAGGCTGCATAATTTTGCAAATTTCACCTTCCATAAACATGAGCATAGATGACTATTTTCTTACAAGTTTTTTTCATAAAAGTACAAGGGAGTGGTAAAATAAGACTTAGAGTGGAGCTGGGTTAAGGGAGGAAGGGCAGATGAAGGACTGCTAGGGGAGTAGAAGAAACAATTTCTTAATAAAGCACATATGACAAATCATGAAAATAAAGTCAATGTTTTTCAGCCTTAAGCAACTAAGTCCCATCTGCCCAAAGTTTATTTTAGAGTACAAATAGCATAAATATACTTTGTGCTTGGATTCCCATAGCCTACCTACATCATGTAACCATTCCACCTCTTCCCACTCCCAAACTAGCTTTCATATATTTCAAGACAGTTTGCTACTGAGCAAATGGCTATAGGGAAGTTCATAGTTGGATAATTCACATCAGTACAATATGTTTTATTTGTTTCTGACAAGGCAATAGCAAATGATAAAACATCACTACCTGGAGGTATAGTGCAGCCTCTGAGATCCTTTTGAAAAGAAGGAAGGGATAAAAAGGTTGCTGGGTTTTGGGTTTTTGTTTTGTTTTGTTTTGTTTGTTTGTTTTTTTTCTGAACGAATTCCCTTATCATCTCCAATCCATGTAGATTTTATGAAGTAAACATCAAGTGTGTCTTTCTTAAGAGAGGAGAAAGATTTGAACCATTCAAACTCAGCTAGTCATTTTGGCTTTTTGTTGTCATTGATTTATTTTCTAAATTTTCACTCATCATCTCTTGCATATATTTTCCTAACCAGATCTGTGAGTTTATCTGAGTTTTCTTACAACATAAGCGTGTCTCAGAGTTTTCTGAGGCACAGAGAGCCAAAATGATTTCCTTAGGATCACAAAGATAGGATAAATGAGAAGTGGAAAGTAAAGCCAATTCATCATGAGGCTGACTCTTCAGGACTCCATTCTGCCTTGATTTAATGGCATGAAATTGAATTTTGGCAGAAATTAAATTCAGGTTCACTGACCTGTAGTTTTAAGATTCTATTATATTTTTCTACAGACATTCACACACACACTTATCATTATCATTATCATCTTTATCATCATCATTAATGCAGAGGAAATTACAATCCCGAAACAATGTGACTAGAGAAAAGTGATCCTCTAGAAAAAAGAAGCTAAAATAATCAACATATAATGTATAGGATATATTTCTAAAAAAGCAATCTAACCTTCAGAAGTCTCATAGACCCAAAACCTTCATAAGGAGCCAGGAACCTAAATATAAATTTTGGAATCATGAATCATAATTATGGAAATTATGACATTCTAATAATAAATGAAAATAGTAGAGTGATGCTTTGCATGGAGTCCAGAGAAAGATTTAGAGGATAAAAGTTAATGTTGATCATCATTTACCAGGAAAGAGAGTCCCTTTCCTGGTGGAAGGGAATATTCCAGGCATTTGAAAAGCTCATTCTATAATGGAACAAGAATAGGCTCTGGGATTAATTAAACTTATTCAACTGAAAGGAACTTTAGAAATTGTCTACTTTACTCCCATCACTTAATAGCCAAAACAGGAAAAAATAACCCACAAGACTATCCAACTTCCTTTGCTCTAATCTCATGCCCACCAAACAAAGTTCTTGGAATTAATTCAATTTACCAAGTACCACAATATTGAGGATATAACCTGGATGGCAGATAGGACAGTCGCAGTAAAACAAAACAAAAACAAAAACATACCCTCATAACAAAGAGATAAATATTCTGCTCTGTATTTTTTTAGTTTTGCTTTTATTTGTATTTCCATCACTTAGCCCAGTACTTGGAACAATTGAGTGCTTAATGCTCTGTGTGTATGTGTCTATCTCCTGTGTGTCTATCTGTGTGTGTGTGTGTATGTGTGTGTGTGTTTCTTTCTCTTTTTCTATCTTTCTTCATCTATGTCTCTGTCTCTCTCCATCTCTTTCTGTCCCTGCCTCTCTATATCTCTTTTTCTCCTTCTCTCCCATTCTGCCTTTCTTCCTCTTTCTATGTCTCTTTCTCTCTCTGTCTGTCTGTCCATTTCACTCTTTCTGGTCCTATAGGTTTAGCCCTCATGAAATTGGTTTGAACAAATTAACAATCCAGAACCCCTTCTTTAATCTTCTCACTTGCCTACTATGAGAAATGTCAACAGATTTCATAAAAATGTTAAGTTGAGGAACATGTGAATTAATATTGATCTTACTGGATGGTTGATATCTTTAAGAGGTCCTGAGTGAAAGCACCAAATGACCATTAATCTTCAACCATCTTAACAACAATTATAATGACCTTCAAGATACCTTTGAGTCAGTAGTTATTAATTGTTGATTGTCTTGTTGATTAGCTTTCTGAAAACAGGATCCCTAAGCAGGATTTATTTTGAGATCAATTGTGTTTGGTTCATAATTTATTTATAAGACTTTCCTCTTGCTTGCAACTAGGCCTACTATTTAGTGTAACACAATTTGTCAACTACAGAAAAAGAAATGGTAATCAGTAGCAGTTTTCCCCATTGTTCACATCACTTACTTGAATCTGTTTCACCTTGGCCACTCTGCCTGGGACTTTTTGTTTTTCCATGTTGGATGTAAAGTGAGCCACAGCAGTAAAACACTATTTCTAGAGTCATAGAAGAATTGCAAAGTTGACCCTAGGTTTGGGAAAAATTTTACCAATCAAAACCCCATCACGAGTTCAGTTAGACAGGTTTGGGATGTATTCAATAATGCACCTTTCTTTTCCCTTAATGATGAACAGTGCAGTAAAGTAGAAATGATGTGTTCATCCAGACAATACAGTTCTGTCAATAGTAAAATGAGGAGAGACATCCACACTAACCATAGTCTGTATTTTCCGGCTCCCAACAATTCGATGGCCAAAAATAGGGTGTCTATAGAACAAAAAAAAGTTGGAATATTTGTTAGACAATATAAGAGTTACAAAATGTTTAGTTTTATAGTCTTGAAAATCATTTATTTAGAGTGGCTTGCTGTTATTAATTTAGTGGTTAACAAATAATTGTCAAAGTAGCATGTTTTTCCTAGTCCACCGCACTGAACTTTAAACTACAGTCTTTAATTCTTGATCAGCCATGGACTAAATGTAGTATGGACATTGGTCTTTAAAAATTCAATTTATCTACATTGTCTCTCTCAATTCTAAATCAAACCATCCCTTGATTAGGTGATACATTATCAATGGGTCTATCAATCACTTCATTATTCAAGTGAGAATTTCTCTTGATTCATAGAGTACTTTCAAAGTATTGTGTTTAATCAAATTAATGTTGCAAGAATATTTGTATAGCTTCCTTTGCTTCATAATTAAAAAAAATCTTAGTACTGAATATGTGAATTAAAAATACTAAATTATAAAACAAACTCTTCCCTAGAATTTTAATGTCATTTAGTCTTCTTTGAAATTTGTATAAATATCTTTTTTATTTGTACTGGGGGCAAATGACCCTGGTGTCTTGGGTTTCCAAAATCCTTCTCTCCTCCCAAGGAAACTGAGTCATGAGTCCTAACAGAAATTAGGATATCTGGCATTATCCTAACAAGTTATTTATGATTTTCAACTCAATTCAAATGAGTCCCTACATTTCGTATTAAGACCCAAATGGAGGTACTGTATTCACTGAAATCTAAAGTTCACCCTAATTTTCAAAGTGTTCCTAAGTACAGAATGATTTGAAACTAACTGTGATATCAAGGGCCATGGAGATATCTCATTATTTGGAGGTGAAGGTCAGAGAACTCTGAATGGAAAAAATTCTAGTTAGTCTGATAAGGTGTTTAAAGAACCAAAATAAATATGTAAGGAAATAAAGAAAAGTAAAATAAAAGGAAGAAAGGAGTAAAAAAAGATGAGAAGAGTAGAAAAGAAAAAAAAAGAAAAAGAATGTTTGTTACAAAAACAGAATTAGACTTGGTTCTCATGCTACATGACCTTGTATAAGTCACTTCTCTGGGTCACCATTTTCTAATCCATAAAATGAGGGGGATGGACTAAATGACCTCTGATGTTGCTTCCAGTTTTGACATTCTGTCACTCTCATTGAAATAGTAAAATAATTTTGTACTTTGCAACATTATTTGAGTCTGTCACTTGATCCTCATATAGCATTATAAGGGATAGGCAAAATATTTTTTCAAGGTAACAATGATGACATGTAATTCTCAGAATTCTATGTTGCTTTTTCACTTCGAGTCACTAACTCACTGCTCTCACTTTAAATTCAAAATGCCTTTTAATCTACGATTGCCCTACATTTTACAGTTCTTACATAGCACAAAGTCTATCTGGAAATCCAATGCACAATATATTATGATGATTTCACCATACTGAAATGATTTGGGGATCCTAAATCATGTAAGTATGGTGAAATCATCATAATTAGGCTCAACAACACAAATTGATACTTGGGAAATAACATTGTTAATGGAAATCAATGTTTCAAATAACATCTTTATCAATATTCAATGATTGTTCACCTATAGACAGAATTGTACTAATCAGGGCAATGTATACAAAAGAACTTTAATATCCTTGATTTCAAAAATGTTATAATCAAATGTCTAATTTGTCTTTTAGGATGAATGGCATGACTGAAATACATAAATTTGATGCAGGCTAATATGTGAACTACTATGACCTCACTTCACGCTTTTGGTTCCTTAAAGCTCATGTTATTCGAAAATTCTCTGCTTTTGACCTGCCCCCATATTTACACTACTATATTTAAATTATCAATCTATAGCAATTTAAAAATTACTCTTCTAAAGACTTTTGGAATCAAATTCAAATTCAATAGAATAACATGAAAGGAGGAGGGTTTCAATTATTTTTTTTCTTTTCCTTTCAGGGCACGAATATAGGGAATTTTTGTTTGTTTTTACTTCTGAGCAACTGAAAATATTCTGAAACATACTCTTTAATGGCTTTCATTTTTCTCCTCTGTGCCTGTCAATATCATGATCTTCCTTCAGCAAAAATGATATGAGGGGACTGAGTATAACAGTCAAGTTCCAGGAGTGCAGAATAAATAGAATAATTCCAATTGTGACAGCTATATGCCTCAAGTTTTGGTGTATTCAATAACTTCTGCACTTATGGGAAATGGAACATGAATTAACTTCATTCCAGGAACCAGAATTCTACCTTAATATTCAGTTAAAAATATAAAAAGAACTTTACTGCATCAACTAAGACAACAATCCTCTCCCTTAATTGAGCCCATCCACCCAAAAAAGAGGAAAACACATAACAAAGACTAGATACTATGACTCATTGTCATGCAAGATTACTGGTGATAATTTGAGTACTTGTGTTTAATTATTTTATAAAATGCTGACTTCATGTCAATGTCTTAAATAAGAAACATAAAGAAAAACTATCCTTTCCTTATAGTCCATTACTTCTCATTCAAAAACAATTAATATAAAATATTTTTGCAATTATTTTATTTTATTTTTTATTAAGTCAACATCTTTGGCATTATTCAGGAAATTGGACTTTCAAATTTAATTTCTATATTCTCCAATTCACAAAAAAATGGAATTGCTAGAAATATAGCTCTGAGATCCTGCAGTCAATTTGTGTTACCTTATGTCACCATGGAATAAAGTTAAAAGCATTTTACCAAAAACTCAAAGGGGTATCTTGTTAAATTAACTTTGGATAGTGCAGTAGGAAAAAGCTGCTCTTTCCCTATGTTAATGAAGGAAGAAAATGCAAATGTTTTGGTGTGGTGCCAGTCAGAACAATGGTGTACCACATTATTGCCAGCACTTTGAATTTACTGAAAATTCTATTTGCCAGAACTGCTGTAGGACATTCCTGGATTTTGGCTTTAGTGAAAAGGATGTCTATTTTGTATGTCTGTTCTGTCTAAAAGTATGCCCCAAAATACTGGGAGTCAGATAATGGTGAGAATCAGATTAGTAACTAACAGAGGAAATGTACCCACCAGATGGACCAAAGTATGAAGACATTCATTTATCTTTTATAAACTAATTTTACTTTATTGGTCAGTGACATTAAAAAAAATGACCACCAATTCTTGGGTAATAAAGGCAACTATTGTAATATCTATTTGATCATTATATCCCTTTGTAAATGTCTTGTTGATGACTGTCTCCCTGAAAATGACCTGCAATGAATTCCAGATATAAATTCTATTTTAAAAACAGATAAATGTAACAGGATAAAGGGAGTATATTTTCAGTAAGAAAGATTGAACATAAAACAATCTTGCATAATATTGTGGTTGAGTTTTTCTATGACTTTATTAGTAAGAAACATTGAACATATGAACCATCATTCTCCATTAAAGGAATAATAGTTCTAATTAGAAGGAAAGTCTCCAAGATTTTGATCATATTATATCCTATTCCTTGAACTTATCTTTCCCTTTTTAAATACTATACAACCTTTAAAACAATGAAGAGCACTAAATGATACATAAAGATTCTTAGAGGCTGCATCCTGATTTAGAAAACTACATAATAATATCTATGTTTTATTGTATTTTATTGAATTTGTTAATATTTCACAAATACATTCTAATGTGGTTATTTTCCCAACTACTTTAATTCTTCTGTGTGTATTTTGATAAGAGTATAATAAAGTTCAGGGGTATGGTATCAGCTAATCCTTGAAAACTCATTTTCATTGCCCATGAGTTATTAATGGTGTTGCCCTTTGAATTCAAATGGAAAAACTATTGGATTTTTAAATATTCAAGAGGAGGTCATTTTAAGGAAAAGTTCAAATTATTGTGTGAGGGGAAAAAACCTTTTAAAGGTTTTAAAATGAAAACATTTATCATTACAGTTCTATCAAGACTTAAGGGGATACCAAGGTGAGAGGTGGTTGTGGAGTTATGTTTACTCAAAATCAATAAAAATAACAATACAAATTTTATTCCTTTAAAATTCAGATTTTTGAACAATTAAGGATGATTTAATGCAAATTAATTCAATTAAGTAAATATCGAGATATGAGCAACCATGATGACTAAACCAGATACCACTGAAATACAAAGAGAAAAAGCATCATGAATTTCCTTTGCTGGTGTTCCAAATGCTCTTTGAATAATTACTACAGAAATCTTTTGATAGAAAAAAATCTTTAAATTTTTCTTTCCCTTTCTTTTTTGGTTGTCTGGCTTTCCTAGTCAAGTGATTCCCAGCTTTCTCTTTAGTGAGCATCTTAGACACAGTGTCCTGCTTTTCATGCTTCTCAAAACAGTATCATAATGATATCTGAAATTTGGATTGTGAGACATAATTTCCAGAAATTCACTAATGAAAGCAGTCAATCTCCAAGTTTGACCTTTGGGATTATCAGTATGTTTTATTTCTGTAAGCTTCAATTGTCTAATCAGTGATTCCTGACTCATCATGTTTGATTCTATCACAGAATATGCATCATTTGCTCCAAGTATGCTCAAGTGGACTGAAGTGGCAAATGTCTGCACAGTAAATGAAGTTAGATGGAATATCCATTAGTGGAAAGAAGTATTACAATGGGCCTACATGCGTCATTTGAAAATGGTCCAGATGAGTAGGGGGAAAGTGGGGATGGCGGAGAGCAAGGAGCCATTATCCCTTTGTAGTATTTCTCTTTTTCTCTTCTTCTTTCCCTCCCTCCCTCCTTCTTTAGCTCTTCATTCCTCCCCCCTGCCTCGCTGTCCACCATTCATAGATGCAGGAATTTCTACCTTTTGAAGGCCATCAAATCACTGTCTGCATTGATCTCAAGCTCTTTATTTAAAATATAATAAAACATTTGACTTTCCTCAAATCACCTCTCATGCTTCCTTGGGCATAATTCATCTTTCTCTGGATCTGTTAGTAGGTTTTGTTTTCTGTTTCTTAAACATTAATTATCATCCCCACCAACTTTTCCAAATCAAAGGTACAGAAAACAAATGATCATTTTCAAAAGTGCTCTTTTAAAAATGCACAAACTTCCCATCAGTGCTTAAAATACATTTGTAATATACTTACTTGAAATCGGTAAAATGTGCCATCATCCTTTAATGTGAGAACATGATCTGAGATTGGAAAGAAATAGCCATGGGCAGCCATTAATGTCCCCAGATGGAGAGCTTCCACTGTTTCATGAAAAGAAAGAAAAGAATATACAAAGACTTTTATATCTTTAAGTTGCAGAAATGCATCAGTTCTCAATTTCTCTGAACACACAGTAAAATTGAAATCTTTGGCATTCTTAAAAGCATTGCTTTGTGCATATTGTATCTTTGATTTCGTAAGAGAAGTTACTGACATGATTGCTGCTTCTATTAATCAGCTTTCAAAATTAAGCAACCTCCAACTGTCCTCTCATTTCATTATAAATTCTGTCTGTATACTAGATTCAGTTGACAAATATCTTCCTCCCATTTTGCTTTTTCATTAATCATCTTCTGCGTGTGAAAATTATTTAGAATAATGCCACATTTATTATAAAGGATGGATTTCCTAGGGGGGGAACATTTTACAGAGAACAGAGGTATAGCCCTTAATACAGACCATTTTTTAAACTTTTACTGTTGTTTTTTTTTTTCTTAAGAAAAATCTTTCCACAATGTTATAGATATGCCTATCTAAACAAAATATACTGAACATAAATTTAATCTTTTCTTTATGGATTAAGATTATTAATATTGATATCAGTTATTTTATTTTTGTTATAACATAGTGATGTTCTCAGAGACAACTGAAATTTACCCTAAGTCATTTCACCCACAGGCAGCTCTAGCTTTGCATCCCATATACAACACATTATTGTGTTTTATGGAAGAAGATGTGTGAATTTCACTACTAGTGACCATCTTTTCTTGGCTCAACTCACCCTGTCCCCTCAACATGTTTCTTAGTTCCTTTACTGTTTATCCTGTTCCCTGCATATAACATATGGCAGAACTTACAGGTGAGAAAGAGAAACAGGTAAACATGTATGCATGTTCTCATTCTTGTTTGGGCAATTCTCTTTATTCATGGATTCCAAATATATAAATTCATTTACTTGCTAAAATTTATTAGGGTCAACCAAGAGGACACTCTGGGTTTTTCTTTTAGTTTTATAGTTTCATTTTTTTATGCTATAAATGTGTCCTTTTTCATTTATTTAACTTTTCTTAGTGTTGTCCTTTTTATTAGTGATTTCACTATTTAAAATTAACCCCAAGCATATTTTTTGATGTATAGTGTTCCTAAGCTCAAGAAAATTATGATATGCCTTATGGGGAAAATAGATGTGTAGATATACTCCATGCAGACATAAGTTATAATGTAGTTGGCTATGAGTTCAATGTTTATGAATCAAGAATACGGTATATCCAGAAAAAGGAAGAATTGTTGATCTGTGCATGAAATCATTCTGAAAAATACTATACTAAATGTTTTCACCAGAGGTTTGCAGGAACCTATTCTTGTATTTCCACCAAGAATAATACTTTAGCAACTTTATAGAACATAATTACTGTAAATAATAAAATGACAAGAATTGACTGTATGCAAGCTTATACACACATTCATTATATATGTGTAGATATATATACACATAGAGACATAAACATACATGTACATATATATATATATATATATGTACATAAATTTTATTTTTTGTTTTGGCTTTTTTTTGCTTAGGCAATTGAGGTTAAGTGACTTGCCCAGGGTCACACAGTTAGGAAGTGTTGAGTGTCTGAGACCAATTTTGAACTCGTGTTCTCCTTCAGGGCTGGTGCTCTATCCACTGCACCACCTAGCTTCCTGTAAAAAAATTTTAAATGGAGAATAGGTGAATTTGAGATAACTCAGAATGACTCTATTTGGATTTTTCTTGTTTTACCTTTCCTTACTTAATTTATTTTGTATGGTAGACCTAAAATCTTGGATTGTAAGTTGAGGAAAATTCCTGCTACATCCTAAGGATTGTGAGATCTTTTGACTTCATTTGCAACTGAAACTTCTTATATGTATTGTCTCTCTCACTAGAATGTGAGCTGTTTGAGATCATGGAACTATCTCTCTTTTGCTATTTTTTATTCTCAGCATTTACTACAGTGTTTTAAACAAGGTAAGTGTGTAATAAATGTTTTTTTTTTAATCCATTCATTCATAGGACTGAAAACAAATGCAGCTCTTCTGGATAATTTCATAAACAATCTGGAAAGATTTACATGAACTGATGCAATATGAAATGAAGTGTAGAACCAGGAGAACATCGTTCACAATAACAGCTATATTGTACAATGAACAACTGGAAATGATTCAGCTATTTTCAGCCATACAATTATCCAATATAATCCCAAAGGAGTCATGACAAAAAAAAATCCCATCTGCATCCAGAGAAATAATTGGTAGAATTTGCCTGCAGACCATACCACATCATGTTTCACTTTTTAAAAATTTTCTTTTTCTTATTTTGGTTACTTTTTTTCCAGAAAATGAGTAATATGAAAATATGTTTTACATGATTGCACATTTATAACCTATATCAAATTGTTTGCCATCAGGGAGGGAGGGCAAGGAAAAGAAGGAAAGAATTTGGAACTCAAAATTTAAAAAAACACATTAAAACCTGTTTTACATGTAATTGAGGGAATTTTAGAAAAAAAAAACAGTCCTTGCTCTTGATTATTTGTTGAAACACTAAAACTTGTTTTACATGTAGTTGGTAGAAAATAAAATATTATTTAAAAATGCAATTTTTGCTCTTGGCTATTCGTTGAAACAGTAGTCTATGCAATGCATCTAGTATTTTATGTAGTGAAGGATCATGGCTATTGTATTTTTTGCAAGGTAAATGTTAAATATCTGAGGTCACATTTAAACTCAGGTCTTTCTGACTCCACAGCAAGTGCTCTATCCACTGCACCATCTAGCTGTCCTGCATGAAATGCTTCTTAACTAGGGATACTGGCCATCAGGAATCAATGCAGAAAAATGGTATGTGCTAAATCTAAGTTATATAGGGGCTTGGATAGAGATCCTGCCACTGATAAGAAGAAATAAGATTCAAATACTGATTATATGACTATGGACTCTAAGTTAAACATATTGTGTACAGGTACAGCCTAATGTAAGTAGTCATTAACATATTTTGTCTTAAGGATATCTGCAAATTTGAAATAACTCTGATTTTGTCACATAAGGGTTCTGTTACTATACTAAGTAGGGGTGTGATTTTTCTATTTCTAAATATGAATATATTAATTTTAATATTCATAAAGACTAAAACAAAATCTAAACACAATCAAAGTGCTTGCCAATAATATGTACATTTTCATGTCTTCCTTTGCTGAAGTCCAATTTTGGTGTTTTATCACAAGATGAAGGTGATGTAATTCTCAAAGGTTATACTATCAGAGCTTTAGAAATCCCTACCCAACTGGAAAGTCTTCAGATATGGCCTATCAATGTGCAAGCCATCCCAGGAAAAGCTATTTACAGAAAGAGGTTCATTTCTACAATGTTGGTAATGACCTTTTTCAGGCACAGGAACTTATGAAAACTGTTTTCTACAATGTGGAGATATGATCTGCATTGGTGAGGCAAATTCCATACTGATATAATTATAGATCTTATAAGTACAAAAGTAAGTTGCACCTATAGATAATTATTAATTCAACACTTCACAGCTTCTATGCAAAGGCCTCCCATTACTTTCAAGTCTTTGGGGACAAGAAGGGTGATATCTATTTTTCTCCCCTTATAATCTCCCTTACATGCAAAATTTTAGTTATAATGTTGTGGAATTCCCAGTGTTTTTGAATATATCTGTAGGAGGTGGTCAAGCCAGAGTAGTGGAAATTTTAAACCCAGATTGCTGGAATGTATGCCCATCTTGAATTTCTACTGTGAAGAAATTCTTTGACTAATCAAAAAGGATATGGAAGGAACTGTATTCTAAATATCATAGGAACTAAGATCAGTATCCAAATAAATTATTCTGATGTCTCTCTTTGTATAAGGTGAAAAGGAGTTAAATATAGCATATTCTAAAAGTCTTAGTTCAGTTTTAAGCTCTAATGGCTTTAAAATAATAATTCCAAAAGATCTGATATCTTCTGATTTCTACAAGTAAATGTTGGGAATCATGATATTTGGTTAGATGCACATTAAAAATACTCATGGTCTAATATCACCCTGGATTGATAAGTACCTTTTTAGTTTCATGACCATCATTATGATGATAATCAGTGAATCTTTAAGCACTTTCAATGTATGAAGCAGTATGGTACAAAGAATATTTTGACCAGGAATCAGAAAACATAGGTCTATCTTATCTACTATTCAGTGGTATGACATTGGAAACTCATTTTGTTGGTCCAATGCAGCACTGACAATAGTAAATAGGGAGGGTACAGTTGCTAGCATTCCACAATTAGAAATGAGTCCCCTTTCAACCTAAAGCTTTGTAGGAAATTACAAAATATAATTGTATTCCTCCCTGCTATAAATATATTGTACTCACCTCTTTTTGTCTTAAGAGGATTGCTTGCACCTTCATTTCTTGATCTCTCTTGGTTTGAGCAAGATCAAATTTATCATACAGTATTTTATTATGTTGGACTTTTGGTTTATTTTGTTTACAATCTAACATTATGCTTAATATGTTTACCATCTTATAGTTACTAAAGCACCACAACATATTAATACAGTAAGGACTCTTGTAAAAAAAGCCAGAATTTGATAACTCAACAGAGCAAGTACCCCAGCAAGTTGTCCTGAAAAGAATATTGCTCATGGACATTCAACCCAACAGGTTCATCTTATCAGAACCAGCAACAGCAAATATAAGCTATCCAAACCTAGGTATAGCTGTCCATACTCTTGCACTCAAATATTTCATATTCAAATGAGAATTTATCTACAAAAAAGATACCCCTATCTCTTTTCACACCTTTAAATTTCCCTTTATATTAAATAAAGCTATGTTCAAAGTCTGTTCAAAATGTTATAGAAAAATTCTTGATGGCCACAGAAATAGCCCAACAGATATTAGTACTTCTAGTTATTAAGTTATGTTCCTAGACCAAAAACCTTGTGGGAAAAACCATCAAAGTTACCACTGCAAGCCCAGTCAGCTTCTCTCTTCTAGTCTGTATTGCTAGACTTCATTTGACTTATAGAAAGAAATCATAGGGTAGGTTAGAAATCAGAGCAGGGTTAAATCTTAAAATCCATTTTACTTCACAGTCTCTAATAACCCATGCATTTCTATTTGTTTTGAACATGTGATATCAGGTTAGAATTTCAGAATGGGTATCAGCCAGATCATCAATTCATATGTGGGGATATCTCAGTCTTTCAGTTAATTCAATTTTCTCCCTTACAAATTGGTGACAATATACAAGGTGTTCCATGAGGCTTAATGTAGTTTTAATCTTCAATAAATTTTAATGGAATTAATAGATTTTAATTTTTATTAGAACATCTTGTATATTGCTATGCAACAAATCTCTTTGACAGTTTTGTACCTTGTTTCAATAGACTTAAATAATAATTAAAATAATAGGACATTTGAAAAGCGGGTTTTTTCATACATTATCATATTACTATTTTAAATGTAGTTAGCTTTGTGCCTCTATATTAGGGTTGGATTTGCTAATAGAATGCCTTCTCAGTCAATCTATGAGTAATTAGAAAGTACCTGTTAAAGAACTGACTTTAATCAACTGGGAATTGAAACTTCTATCTCAAAATTGCCTTTATATCACAATTTAGATAGCAAAAAGATCAGAGACTAGAGGGAAGTATTGAGATAAAGGAACAAAAGATAAATACTGAATAAACAAAGAAAGAGGATTTTAAAATGGCAAGATTTTTAGTCTATCACTTCCCTCAAACTTTGGAAGCTTTCTTCTTGGACTTTATTTTTAACTCAAGTTTTGATTGGGGGGCAGTGGCGGGTGAGTGGGATAAGTGTGCTGGTGTATGTGAGAAAGGATGAATTTCTCCCAGACATTTATTACATGCTCCAAACTGGATCTGGAAGTGATCTAGGACAATGAGATTTGAATTTCTGTCACCATCATTCTCAGCTTAATTACTTTCACAATAATTTCTGATTATCCTAATTGTTCTTTTGCCTTTCAGAAAAACCTCTGACTTTCTTGGGTAATCAAATTTAATTAGTCAACTATCAAGTTGTACCTTTCAGTTCTAAATCTATGATCCTTTGATTTCTCAGAGTTTGATTAAATCAGGTACAATGCCATCTGTAAAAAGGAAGAATATGTGAGGAGATTTGATTGTTTTATGGAGGTAAGGACAGGATTTCTGAAACTTTCAGCTTTTGACCTGGCAAAGGTTCTGTAATATTCCCTTAGATTTATGATGCTTCCTCTCTTAAAATCTTAGTCTGGTGCCTGAGATGTCAGATTGTTTTTTTGTTTGTTTGTTTGCTTTTGCTTTTTTAGTCTAAGCCAATGGAAAACAAGCTCTGGTTGATCTTAGTAAATGAAAAACATTTGCAGTAATAAATTATCTGTGTATCTATTGGAGACCAGTGTAGCTATATCTAAAAAGTTTTATCACCATTATAAACTGGTAATTATCAAAACAAAAAAAAACAAAACAAAACAGTACTGGCTAAGAAATAGAGGGATGGATCAGTGGAATAGATTAGGTACAAATTACATTAAATGACCACAGTATCCAATATGTGAGAACAAAAATGTATTATTTTTTAAAAAAATCTGGGGAAACTGGAAAACAATAGGACACACACTAGGTATAGATCAACATCTTACACTGTATACCAAGAACAGATTAAAATGGATACATGATTTACACATAAAGGGTGACACCATAAGCAAATTAAGAGAGCATTGAAATAGTTTATCTATCAGATGTATGGATAAAGGAAGAATTTAGGACCAAAGAAGATATAGAGAGAAATACAAAATGTAAAAGAAATAATTTTGATTATTGAAAATTAAAAGATTTTTTTTGCACAAACAAAATCAATGTAATCAAAAGTATAAAAAAGCAGAAAACTGAGGGAAATTTTGTAACAAGTATCTCTTAGAAAGCCCTCATTTCTCAAATATATTGAAAACTAAGACAAATTTATAAGAATACAAGTCATTCCCCAATTTATAAATGGCCAAAGAATATGAGCAGGCATTTTTCAGATGAATAAGTCAAAGCTATCTATAGTCATACAGAAAAAATGTTCTAAATCACTATTGACCAGAAAAATGCAAACTCATACCTATCAGAGTGACTAATATAACAAAAATGGAAATATTGGGTGTTGGAATGGATGGAGAAAAACTGGAATACTAATGTATTCTTGATGGAGTTATGAACTGATCTACCCATAGTGGAGAACAATTGGAACTATGCCCAAAAAACTAAAACTGTTCTTTGATACAGCAATACCACTGCTAGCTCTATATTCCAAACATATCGTTAAAAATGGAAAAGTACATATTTGTACAAAAATATTGATAGTAGCTCTGTGGTAGCTAAGAATTAGAAATCAAGGGAATGCTCATTAGTTGAGAATAGCTAAATAAGTTGTGATATATTGTTGTAATGGAATGTTATTGTGCTATAAGAGAGGACAAACAGAATAATTTCAGAAAAACCCCTTACATGACTTCCATGAATTGATGCATAGTGAAATGAACAGAACCAGAAGAACATTTTACACAGTAACAGCAATATCATTCAATGAATTGTGAATGACTTAGCCATTCTCAGAAATACAATGATCCAATACAATCCCAAAGGACTAATAATGAAGCATGCTTTTTACCTCCAGAGAAAGAACTGATAGTGATTGAATACAGACTGAAGCATGTTATTTTTCACTCTATTTTTTTATTTGAGTATTCTTGTACAAAATAACTAATATGGAAATGTTTTATATAATTGCACATATATGACCTATTTTGCTTACCATCTCAGAAAGGATGGGAAGAGAGGGATAGAATTTGAAACTCAAAACTTTAAATAATTTTTTTTTAAAAAAAGCTTCATCACCTGTTAAATGTCTGTTAAATGATGGATTTTCCCCTATAGCAAATGATATTATAGCAATAGGGTCATAACTAGGTATACTTTCATCTGTGGCAATAATAGCTGAGCAAGGTGAAGTAGTGAGAAGAATCCAGGGGTTGTACAAGACTATCCAACTGTGACTTCAGGGACACTTCAGGATGAGTGGCCCATTTCTCAGAGATTTCAGGCCTCACAACTATGAGAAATTGGGGAAGATGTGCAGCAGAAGAGAGGAGAGATACAATGGTTCCAGAATCCTGAGTTTGCTGAACCAAGAATATATTCATGCCCCTACAAGATAGTGAAGAAAATAGTACAGTTAAGTGTGGGATGCTGGTCACTTTGGAGAGGAAATATTCCCTCCAAAGGAGGAAATGTGCCCCTTTGGAATCAGTTTCTTCTTCTTCTTTTGCTGAGGCAATTGGGGTTAAATGACTTGTCCAGGGTCACACAACTAGGAAGTGTTAAGTATCTAAGGTCAAATTTGAACTCGGGTCCTCTTGACTTCTGGGCTGGTGCTCTATCCACTAAGCCACATAGCTGCCCTGGACTCAGTTTTTTATTAAAGAATGTAATTCATCATGCTAGTTATGATTCTATAAAGATTATAAACTAAAGCTTTAGAGGGTTTGCAAGCCTCTTTAGTGGAATAACTTCAGAAGTGAAATTATGAATCATAGGAGTATTTTGCTGTTTATATTCAATCAAGGACTAAAAAAAAACTTTGCTATTTTCTAGGTGCTTTCAAAAGTGGGTTGCCATTAATTGCCACATAGCATAGCATTAGCCTAGTTATGAATATAACAACATTGCACCACAGATGTAAGGAAAATTCAACATATTAGATCATCAATTAAGAACTGAAAGATTTAGAGGTCATTTAGTCCAAACTCTTCATTTTATAGATAAGGAAACTAAGCCCTAAGGAGATAAAGCAAATTTCTTAGCATCATATAGGTAGTAAATAGTAGAGCTAGAATTCCAACTCAGGTGTTTTGCTTTGATTCCAAGTTTAAAGTCATTGCTTTTTTGACTATATAATATACACTTCCTCTTAAAGAGAATGTATCTTAGCTCCTCCCTGTTATGTCAGGGAAGTTTCACTTTCTCATAAAATTACAAATCTAACTTTATTTGAAGTTTAGTAGAGTGGAAATATGTGGTTTTCAAGTATGCTTGAAAACCAACAAGGTATTTGCATTCACAGGTCAAAAATTGAAAGTTTCAGAAATTCTTCCCTCTTTTCCCTAAAACAATCAAACCTCTTCACATGCTCCTCCTATTTACATATGGCATTGCATCTATTTTAAATAAGCTCTGGTAAATCTTAGGATCATAGATTTAGAACTGAATGGGACAACTTGATAGTTAACAAACTGCCATTTTATTCTATGTCATTTAAATATCTACAACATATTCAAATTTCTCTTTGTGCCTGTAAAACTGGAATACTATAAAGAAATCCTTTGGCAGCACAACTGATGCCCACTGAATATGTTTCAAAAGGTCATTGAAAAGGAGACAAAGTCTCTCCTCCCTCCAAAAAATATAAATTCTTCAGATATCTTATAGTATATGAAAATTTAACCTAGTTTACAGTAATTCAAATTGAAATGTCATTTAATCAATAATCTCCAAACATATATATTGGTATCTCTTAAGTCTCTAGTTACATAATAGGCATCAGGGAAACAAAAATAAAAAGAAATGAGTGTATGTGTATGTGTAACATATATTCATAAGAAATAAAAGGTAATTTGAAGAGTGGGGAATAATTATGTTGAATTGAATGATTTCTTGGACATAGGGAATCTTGAAAACAAAGTTAGAAATATAAATGATCCTTGACATAATTGCCAGTCTTTCTGACTTGGTCTTCTCATATGACTTCAATCCCTGCCCCCAGAAGGCTTATCTAGCTAAATGAGATGATGTTTCCATATATAATTCTAGTATGGTAAGTGAATATAAAAGGCAAAAATGAAGTGGTAAGTGATGTTCAAAGAGAGAAAGAAGGAGAGGGCTCAAAAAATTTCATGGGGCTTTTATTGCTATTATAATTTATAATAACTCACAATGCTGTTGTGCTTTAAAGTTTGTAAAATAGACTTTAAAAGATGGGGAGCATTTCAACAAATGGGGAGGGAGAGGATGGCACTATAAGGAATATCATGAGCAAAGATCCTGAGAAAAGAAAGTATAGAAGCCTCATCTGGAGTGGTTTAGTTTGAGTAAGACAAAAGTATATATAAAGTAGAACCATAAGATAAGTATAGAAGGTGGGCATGGTGATATAGGCCTAAGATCCCTGTCACCAGATATGTAGACTGAACTTGGGAGTTCTGAGGTGCAGCTGGGCTAAATGTTTTAATATCTGTATTAAGTCTTGCATGAATGGAGAGAGTCCCTTGGGAGCAAGCAACCACAAGTCTGCTTAAGGAGAAACAAACTGGCCCAGGTCAAAACAAGAGCAAGTCAAAGTTTCTGTGGGATAAGACTTAATAATGCCATTGCAGTTCCATTATGAACAACCAGGATTAAAAAATAAAAATAAAAACAACTAGAAAGATGAGTTGGTAACCTATGGTGGTAATCTATGTAGGGTGAGTCTTCTGTATTCTTTCATCTAGCAATGTAATATCCTAATCTTAGGCCATATTGCTATGCCTATCTTACTAAGCTTTTCTACAACTCTTGAATAAAAAAAAATTAGGGAGAGTTTGACCTTTGGATTCATGGATTCTCAGCTACATCACAGAGTTGGGTAGGTATACCACAAAATTTGGGCAGTTCCTTAATGGAAGAACTGGGAAATATCTAAAAAATGGATTCTATACTATCACCTCAAGGAGACTATGCTTGAAATTCTCTCAGGGTCTTAGAAATAAATCTGAAATGGGGAAGGATGGGGGGTACATTCCTACTACTCATTACAGGTTTTGAGCTCCCACTAATGTGCCTCTGATTTATACAGAATCTGTCACTATAGAAATATTAATTCTTAAATATAGAACATTTATGAAACAATAAATGAAATTAATGATCACAATGTGTATTAAATAGAAGGAAAAGGCAAGACTAATAAAGTAGCAGTTACTTATTAGAAGATAAAAACATTCATATTCAGTCTATGTATAAACCAAATCGGTACTCTCCCACTAATTCATCCAATATCAATGGGGGAGAATAAGCACACACGTGTAGAAATCTAACAGGAAAGCATATGAATGTGGATTTCATATGTCTTAGAACACTCACAACTTGGGACTGAAGTTCTTGAAGTCCTTGGTCCCTTCACCATACAAAACACTTTTCTATGTTCCTGGTCCTTACTGACTTCCTCCTTTGCAATGTCACTCCTTTTCTACTCAAAAGCTAAAGAAGCAATGACTGCCTCTTTCAACTTGTAACTTCTCTTAACAGGGCATTGAGAAAAGTGTCATGCTCTTTTAGTGAAATGCATTGTCCTTAATTGAGAAAAAATGTCAACTTTCATGATGGGGAAATAATGGGGGGCTCTCTTTTGCCCAGTCAATTCCAAGCCTCTTCTCCTAGCAAAGTGTAACTCAAAACAGAATAGAAATAAACTCTGTATCTTTGCTATTATATTTTTCTCTCTCAAACCAGAGGCAGCAGGAAATAACACAGGGACACCTGAGAGAATTCTCCTTTTTTTCTTTATAGAGTACACTAGAGAGCAATAGCCTTTCACACAGCAGCAGTATTTTATTCTCTTCCAATGAGTTTCCATCAACTTCTCCAACCTTGCTGCATCCCATCAGAAAAACATTTCTTTTCCAAATAAGTTCCCAACAAAGCAGTTGAAAAATCTGTTGTCTATATTGGATGACTTCTGTGCCTTCTGTCTTTGGTTTCTTATGATTCCTCCTGTATTTTTACTTTCTCACTTTTTTCTTTCTTTTCCTATATATCCTTTCAAATCTCTTATTTCTTACATCTTCTAGTGCCTCAGAGTTTCCTGGTGGTTAATAACATATTTGACTCAAGAAATTCCTCATTCAGTCAGACATGAAAACAACAATCTTTGCATAAACTTCTCCCCAAAGTTATTTTGATTTTGTTATTTACTTTAGAACGCTAAAAAGTCTTATGCAAATAAGCTGGTGTACTACAATGTCCTGAACTGTTACTGTTGTTTTAATAATTGTTCTGGCTTCAAACAAATTCTCTCAGTATATTCATCTTAAGGACACTTTTCTAAATACTTCTAAAAAAGTCTGTGTGTCTCCAGTCAAAAAATTTTCTGCGAGACTATGCTTTTTCACAAGTTGATTTTTGCAATTTTCCTTATACAAAGGTTCTTTTCCTTTTTAATCTGGCTAAACTGCTTTAAGTCTTCTATGACTATATCTCCTCTTCCTACAAGATCCCATAAGTCTTGGTACTACAATTAGGTGGCTCTCTCTCTCTCTCTCTCTCTCTCTCTCTCTCTCTCTCTCTCTCTCTCTCTCTCTTTCTCCTTCTCCCTATATAAATATGTGCAGAACACATATGTGAGCATATACATTCATTATATGCAAATGTACACATACATAAATATATTATACATGCATTGCAAGCATATACACATCCATACATGTGTGCTTATGTACATGCATACATGTACATTATTTATAAATTGTGTGCATGTATGTATGTTTAAGGATAAGACTTTTTATTTAATTAAAATTCATATTATTATTCATAAAAGGAACTTCTGATAAGGAAACTCCTGCTCTGCAGTTCTCAGCCTAGAACTTACAATCTAAGAGAAACACCTGTTCTTTGAGTGATGTGACCACATAACCAGTATGAATTAGAGGCAAGATTCTGACTTATATTCTTATTTCTCCTGATTTGGAAAGTGGGGTCTAGAGAATGTCTGAAGCTACACAGAGGCAATATTTGAAGCCAGGTCTTTCTTCACTCCAAATTCGATGTACTTTCTACTATACCTTGTTGTCTTTCCAAAAGACAGAATGGTTGGGAAAGATGAATATGAATAGTATATAGTCTGTCTCTAATGCCCTAATATTAATTTCTTGTATTATTTAATTCCAATGCACTATAATCAAGAAAAAAATGTTCCAATGAAAACAAATTCCCAACAATATATCTGCTTTGGAAGGTTAAACATATTGATCAATAAGTTTTACACATTGCATTCTATTTTAAAAGGAATTCATTAGATCTTAGAGAGTCATTCTGCTATTGGCCAAATATAAAGACAAAGTGGCTTATATAAATATCACAAAAGTTTTCAATGATGCTATTGAGATTAAAACTCTACTATTTGGCCAGTCCAGGCATACTTATCTCTCATGGGATCACTCTTCTCATTCTTGTCTTCTTGCTTCTACAGTGGATCACAATTATTCACCCTACACAATATGAAGAGAACTTCTGACAATATTGGATCAGAATGTAGGAAAAAGGAAAATTTAATGAGCAATCCATCAAGATTGTCCTCCCAATAATGGCACACCAGATGGCAGGGCAATATTATGCTTCTGAGCAAAATAATCACTAATTAATCTTCCTGTACATTTATTGTTCTCTTCACCCACACAATGGTGCAGCAACAAATCTACATCAAATTAAAGTTTCTTTTTGTTGATGATTTTCAGACTATGAACAAATTAAGAGAAAAAAAATCTATTAATCTGCAAAAAATGGTTACCATGTGAACCTAATATAGTCCTGGGAAAATTTCTATTTTTCTCCCTTCTGCTTTTGTAGTGCAAATCTACTCTGAAACTTGAGGTGACAGAATTACCCCAGCTCTGAAATATCCAGACTAACCTAACCTGAAATCAGAAAATGATTACAATGAGAAAAGCAATATGTATGGTTGTGTGTATGTATGTATATATGTCTCTACCTATCTATATACATATACACAAATATAAAACATATATGTATGCACATACATAATATATGTATATATAATTTTATATGTGTATGGGCATGTGACACACACATTATTGTTTTTGTTAAAGGATCCTACAAGTACTAGGCATTTTCATGATACATAATACTTCACTTATCCAAATGTATATTTTCTAACAGCTGCACTGTTAAAAAATTAATGAATTCAATTTTAAATACTATATATAAATACTATATATACATATATATAAACATCATCATTTATTAAGCACCTACTATGTGTCAAGTTTGGTACTAGAGAAAAGTGAAATAATTCCTATCCTTAAGCGCTTACAGTCTATCAAAGAGTTTGTTCATGTAAAGTGTCAAACTATCACCTCCCAATACCAAAATTAACTTTTTTTTTTTTTTTTTTGCTGAGACAATTGGGGTTAAGTGACTTGCCCAGGGTCACACAGCTAGGAAGTGTTAAGTGTCTGAGGCCAGATTTGAACTCAGGTCTTCCTGACTTCAGGGCTGGTGCTCTAACCACTGCACCACCTAGCTGCCCCCCCAAAATTAACTTTTCTTCACAAAGAGAAATAAGTTTTTTATATATTACCAATAAAGTTCAGCAGCAAGAGATACAAAAAGAAATTCCATTCAAAATAACTGTTGATAGTATAAAATATTTGGGAATTTATCTGCCAAGGGATAGTCAGGAACTATATGAACTAAATTACAAAACACTTTCCACACAAATCAAATCAGACCTAGTCAATTGGAAAAACTTAAAATGCTCATGGGTAGGACGAGCGAATATAATAAAAATGACAATACTACCCAAACTAATTTACTTATTTAGTGCCATACCAATCAAACTCCCAAGAAATTATCTTACAGATCTAGAAAAAATAGTAGCAAAGTTCATTTGGAAAAACAAAAGGTCTAGAATTTCAAGGGGATTAATGAAAAAAAAGGCTGAAGATGGTGGACTTGCTGTACCAGATCTAAAACTATATTATAAAGCAGCGGTCATCAAAACCATTTGGTACTGGCTAAGAAATAGAATAGTCGATCAGTGGAATAGGATAGAATCACAAGACAAACTAGGCAATAACTATAGCAATTTGGTTTTTGATAAACCCAAAGACCCCAGCTTTTGGGATAAGTATTCACTATTTGACAAAAACTGCTGGGAAAACTGGAAACTAGTGTGGAAGAAATTAGGGCTTGACCCACATCTAACACCACATACCAAGATAAGATCTAAATGGGTTCATGATCTGGATATAAAGAGTGATACTATAAGTAAATTAGAGGAATGTAATATAGTTCACCTCTCAGACCTTTGGAGATGGAATAAATTTATGTCCAAAGAAGAACTGGAACTCTTAATTGAAAACCAGATAGATAACTTTGACTATATTAAGTTAAAAAGTTTTTGTACAAACAAA
>JAJPUD010000438.1:402459-415907 GCA_023553655.1 Myrmecobius fasciatus
AGGCAGGTGGTGGTGCAGTAGATAAAGTGTCAGGCCGGAAGTCAGGAAAACTCATCTTCATGAGTTCAAATCTGGTTTCAGAAATTACTAGCTGTGTGATCCTGGGCAAGTCACTTAATCCTGTTTGCCTCAGTTCCTTATCCAGAGAAGGAAATGGCAAATCATTTTAGTATCTTTCCCAAGAAAACTGCAGATGCCATCACAAGGAGACATACACAACTGAAATGACCAAATGATAACACTAATTTTTACTATCATCACAGAGAACTACAAGATAGAACTAAACATTAAGACCAGATAGATAAGGCTTGCATGTTTACATGGATCATCTGTAAACATCATATGCAATTTACAAATGTAACCGGGCAAATATTTATAAAATGAATGACCGTCTACTTTTTCTCTGGCATTTTATTACTTTTTACTACTTTCTATAACCCCATTCAAAGTACCGTTAAATGATTTCTTTAGAAAGGCATATTGGCATTCCTTTAATTTGATTCCTTTTAGTTACATTCATTGTTGGTCATATAAGTATTGTTTTCCTTATTTAAAAATCCCCATTGAAATAGATGTAAGAAACCATAAACTCAAAACTTTGCATTCTTGATTCATATGAAGTGTTTATCAGATCTACATGTACTTGTTTTTGTTTTAAATTTTCATGATTAACTTAAAAGTAAGCATACATGAAATTTTTGGTATGCAAAAACCAGAAGAGTATAGAATGCATATAGAAAGTCATAGATGATTATTATCTCATTTTAATAATTTATTTTAAAATCAGCATGAAGTAATAAAATACCCTGATATTCTGTGCTTCTTTCTGAAATGCCTTATGATCTCTAAGAATAAAGTAGAAAAATATAACTATATGGAAGGATGGCTCACAGGACAAAGTATACTAGTAGATATTTAACAACCAGCTCTCTAGCAGGGGTGTAGGGGATATATGTGTGACATATCTTTAAATTTAATCCACACTGTTAACATTTTCTCTATAACTTTCATAAATCTAGACAATCAATGAAATAATAACTTAAGCACTATTCTGTAGCCTGTTTTGATTTTAAATTCTGATGATGATTCCAAGGCTTATGATGAAAAATTACCAATTAATCTTACAAGCCAGTATGAATTGGCTCTAGCACACCACAGGTTCATAGATAATACTGAAAAGGGCAAAGAAAAGAGTTGGAAGAATAGGTTTGATCATACAAAACAGCTAAAATAAATGCTATTTTATTGAATATTTGTAATTTCATATTTTAGTATTAATGATATTTATTTGCAAAATCACTATCTCAAAAATAATTGTAACTTACATGCCAATATTAGTTACTCAGGATGATGTGATAGATAAATTTTATTTTATTTTTTCCATTTTATTTTATTTTAAAACTTTTTATTTTCAAAACATATGCATGGATAATTTGACAGCATTGACTCTTGTATAGTTTTGTGTTTTAAATTTTCTTCTCCTTTCCTGCATCCCCTCCCCTAAATGGCAAGAAATTCTATATATGTTAAACATGTTAAATACATATTAAATCCAATATGTATAAATGTATTTATACAATTCTCTTGCTGCACAAGAAAAATCAGATCAGAAAAATAAATGAGTAAGAAAACAAAATGTAAGTGAACAACAACAAAAAGAGTGAGAATGTTATGTTGTAATCTAAATTCAGTTCCTACAGACCTCTGGGTGCAGATGGCTCTCTTTATCACAAGATCATTGAAACTGGCATCAGTCATTTCATTGTTGGAAAGAATCACATTCATCAAAATTAACTATTGTATATTGATGTTGCCGTGTATAATGATCTCCTGGTTCTGTTCATTTCACTTAGCATTAGTTCATGTAAGTCTGTCCAGACCTCTCTAAAATCATCTTCCTGATTATTTCTTATAGAATAATAATATTCCATAATATTAATATACCATAACTTATTCATCCATTCTCTAACTGATGGGCATCCACTCAGTTTCCAATTTCTTGTCACTATGAAAAGGGCTGCCATAAAATTTTTTGCACATGTGGTCCCCTTTCCTTACTTTAAGATCTCTGTGGGATATAAGGCCAGTAGAAATACTGCTGAATCAAAGGGTATGCACAGTTTGATAACTTTTTGAACACAGTTTCAAATTGTTCTCCAGAATGGCTGGAGCCACTCATGACTACACCAACAATGTATTAGTATCCCAGTTTTCCCACATCCCCTCCAACATTCATCATTATCTTTTCCTGTCATCTTAGCCAATCTGAGAAGTGTGTAGTGGTTTTTCAGAGTTGTGTTAATTTGCATTTATCTGATCAGTAATGATTTAGAGCACCTTTTCATATGGCTAGAAATAATTTTAATTTCTTCATCTGAAAATTTTTTGTTCATATCCTTTGATCATTTATAGTTTAGAGAAGGGCTCAAATTCTTATAAATTCAAGTCAATTCTCTATATTTTTTAGAAATGTGGCCTTTATCAGAACCCTTAAATGTAAAAACGATATCCCAATTTATTGCTTCCCTTCTGATCTTGTCTGCATTACGTTTGTTTGTGCAAAAACTGTTTAACTTAATATAATCAAAATTATCTATCTGGTGTTCAATTATAAGTTCCAGTTCTTCTTTGGACACAAATTCCTTGCTTCACAGATCTGAGAGGTAATCTGTCCTATGTTCCTCTAATTTGCTTATAATATCACTCTTTGTCTAAATCGTGAACCTATTTATATCTTATCTTGGTATGCAGTGTTAGATGCGGGTCAAGCCCTAATTTCTTCCATACTAGTTTCCAATTTTCCCAGCAGTTTTTGTCAAATATTGAGCCAGGGGCTTTGGGTTTGTCGAACACTATATTGCAATACTTATTGACCATTTTGTTCTGTCTCCTAATTGTGAGGTAAATTGTCATTTTTATTATATTCGCTTGGTCTATCCATGAGAACTTGGTATTTTTTTCAACTGATTAGATCTGACTTTATTTGTGTGGAAAGTGTTTTGTAGTTTTGTTTATATAGTTCCTGATTTTCTCTTGGCAGATAGATTCCCAAATATTTTATACTATTGATAGTTATTTTGAATGGAATTTCTTTTTATATCTCTTACTACTGGACTTTATTGGTAATATATACAATTTCTGATGATTTATGTGGATTTATTTTGCATGCTGCAAGTTTGATAAAGTTGTGAATTTTTTCTAGTAGTTTTTTAGTTGATTTTCTAGGGTTCTCTAAGAATACTATCATATCATCTGCAAAGAGTAATAATTTGGTTTTCTCCTTTAATCTATTTTTCTTCTCTTATTACAACATTTCTAATACAATATTGAAAAGTAATGATGATAGTTGGCAGCCTTGTTTCACTCCTGATTTTATTGGGAATGCTTCTAGTTTGTCCCCATTACATATGATGCTTGCTGATGGTTTTAAATAAATGCTACTGATAATTTTAAGGAAAAGTCCATTTATTCCTATACTCTCTGGTGCTTTTAATAGGAATGGGTGGTTGGACTTTATCAAATGCCTTTTCTGCATTTACTGAGATAATCATAAGATTTTTGTTAGTTTGGTTACTGATATAATTGATTATGCTGATAGTTTTCCTAATATTGAACCAGCCTTGCATTCCTGGTATAAATCCTACTTGGTCATAGTGTATTATCCTGGGGATGAATTTCTGTAATCTTGTTGCTAATATTTTATTTAAGATTTTCAATCAATATTCACTAGGGAAATTGGTCTATAATTTTCTTTCTCTGTTGTCATTCTACCTGGCTTAGTTATCAGTACCATATCTGTGTCATAGAAGGAATTTGGTAGGACCCCTTCTTTCCCTATTTTTCAAATAGTTTATATAGTATTGGAATTAATTGTTCTTTGAATGTTTGGTAGAATTCACATATAATCTATTTCGTTATTTTTTTCATAAAGCCAACTCAGTTTTATTTATTAATTCAATAGTTTTTTTATTTTCAATTTTCATAATCTCCCTTTTATTTTTTATTTTATTTTGTATTTAATTGAGTTTTTAATTTGTTCTTTTCTAGCTTTTTTAGTTGTAAGCCCAATTCATTGATCTTCTCTTTTTTCTATTTTATGCAAGTAAGCATCTATAGAAATAATATTTCCCCTTATTACTGCTTTGGTTGAAACCAACAAATTTTGGTATGTTTCATTATTGTCATTCTCTCAGATGAAGTTGTTGATTGTGTCTATGATTTGTTGTTTTATGCATTCATTTGTTAGGATTAGATTATTTAATTTCCAATTAATTTTTGGTATATTTTCTCCTGGCCTTATATTGCATGTGATTTTTATTGCATCATGATCTGAAAAAATGCATTTATTATTTCTGCCTTTCTGCTTTTGATTTTGAGGGTTTTATGCCCTAATACATGGTCAATTTTTTATAGGATCCATAAACCACTGAGAAAAAAGTAAACTCCTTTCTGACTCCATTCAGTTTTCTCCAAAGATCTATCATGACTACCTTTTCTAACATTTTGTTTATCTCAATTCTTTCTTATTTATTTTGTGATTTGATTTATCTAGTACTGAGAGAGCAAGGTTAAGATCCCACATTAGTATAGTTCTGCTATTTCTTCTTGCAACTCTCTTAACTTCTCTCGAAATTTGGATGCTATACCACTTGGTGCTTATATGTTTAGTATTGATTTTGCTTCATTATCTATGGTATTCCTTTAGTAAAATATAGTTTTCTTCTCTATCTCTTTTCATTAGATCTATCTTTGCTTTTACTTGATCTGAGATCAGGATTCCTACCCCTGCTTTTATTTTTTTTAACTTCACTTGAAGCATAATAGATTCTGCTCTAGCACTTTACCTTCACTCTGTGTATATCACTCTGCTTTAAATGTGTTTCTTGTGAAAAACGTATTGTAGGACTCTGGCTCTTAATCCAGTCTGCTATCCACTTCCTATTTATGGGAGAGCATCCCATTCACATTCACAATTAAAATAACTAATTATGTATTTCCTAACATTTTATGTACCCTAAGTTATGCTTTTCTCTTTCCTTTCCCCCTTACCTCCTTTTGGTATTTTGCTTTTGATGACAACCTCCCTCAACCAGCCCTCCCACTTTAGAGGCCCTCCCCCTTTTTTAACACCTTTCCCTTAATACTTCTGTTTTCCCTTCTATTTGTCTTTCCCTTTCTTTTACCTTTTTTCCCCTCCCACTTCCCTATAAGGTAAGATAAGTTTCTCTGTGAAACCAAACATATTTGATATTCTCTCTTTGAGCCAAATCTGATAAGAGTAAGATCCACACAATGCTCATTCCACTCCCTTTTTTCTTCAATTATAATAGGTCTTCTTTGCTTTTTCATGAGATGTAATTTCCCTTAATTTCTCTTCTTTTTCCTCTTTTTCCAGTATGATCCCCTTTCCATCTCTAGTTTCTGTTTCATGTTATCATAATAAAATCAAATTATACCCACACTCTCTAAGTATACCCATAACAGAAATATAGTTCTCAAGAGCTCTTTCCTTTTTACATTTTTATGTTTCTCTTGAGTTCTGTGTTTGGATATCTAATTTTTTGTTCAGTTCTGGTCTTTTCCTTAGAAATAGATGAAATTCACCTATATCATTGAATGTTCATCTGCCTGGAAAGATAATGCTCATTTTAGCTAGACAGCTTATTGGCTGTCATCCAAGTGCCTTTGCCTTTCATAATATCAGATTTCAGGCCCTTTGATTCTTTAAAGTGGAAGCTGATAGGTCTTGGGTAATCCTTATTATGGCTTCTCAATATTTAATTTTTTTTCTTGCTGCTGGCAATATCTTTTCCTTGATGTAATAATTCTGAAATTTAGCCAAGATATTCCTTGGGGATTTAATTTTGGGGGTCTCTTTCAGGAGGTGATCAGTAAATTCTTTCAATGGCTATTTTACTTTCTGATTCCAAGATATCACGGTATTTTTCTTTATGATTTCCTGTAAGACAATGTCTAGGTTCTTTTTTTTCTTCACGGCTTTTAGGAAGCCCAATAACCTTTAGATTGTCTCTCGTAGATCTATTTACCAGGTCAGTTGTTTTTCCTACAAGGTATTTCATATTTTCTTCCATTTTTAAATTTTATTTTGTTTTTGTTTGACATTCTTGAAATTGTATTGAAGCATTCACTTCAATTTGTTCAATTCTAATTTTTAGTGTATTATTTTCTTCAGTTACCTTTTTAGCTCCTTTTATTTGGCCAATTGAATTGTTTTATTCATTGCATCTTTTTTCCATTTCAAAAATTTTGTTTTTCATAGAATTGGTATCTTTTTCATATCTATTTTGTAAGGCATTACCTGCTTTTTCCATTCCTTCTTGCAATATTCTTATTTCCTTTCTCCATTTTTCTTCTAACTCTCTTTTAAAATCCATTATGTAATCTTCCAAGAAAGCCTTGTGAAATGGGGATCAGCTCATATCTACCTTTAGGGCTTCATCTGGAGTTGCTTTGTCTTTAGGAACCTCAGGATTTGAGGTCTCTTCTCTCTCTCCATAAAAGCTGTCTATAGTGAGAGTTATTTTTGTTTTGTTTTGTTTTTTCATCATTTTTAAGGGTTGAGATTTGCTCTTATTGGAAAGGAGAGATAGCTGCTTTAGTATTCTCTGGGGCAGTTCTCCTGATTGACTTTGGGGTGCTGGGTAATCAGGGCTGGGTAATCATGGCTAGGTCCCATGTTCTTCTGAGGCTCAGTGGTTTACAATTTGACTTTTGTAGCAAATCTACCCAACCACCTGCTTGCAACCAGGACAGAGTAGCCTAAGAGACTCTCAGAAGACTCTCAGGTGCGTGGAAGCTGTAACACTCTTACTCCCCACCCCAGCTTCTTGCTCCAGTCTCCATGTATTGTGATCTGGGATTGGCTGACTATCCCTCCCTGCCAGTTTGAAACAGACCTGTTTTGAAGTTCTTTCAGGGTATATTCTTATGGGAATGTGTTGTAGTCCAAATATTTGTGGGTTCTTTGACTCCACAATCAGTTGAAGTTTAATCTTTATTGGTTTGAGAAGTCAGAGGAAGTCACAGAAAGTCATGTCTGCTCTCTGCCATCTTGGCTCCACCCCCCAATAGAGAAATTTTATAAAAATTTAGTTAATGCCCTCTAAATAAAAACAACATGCATTTTGATACTTAATGACTTCAGTGTAAAAGGCTGGAAAAAGCAAGCATAGATAGAGATAGAGAAGGAAAAGCATAGTTCAGGAGACAGAAAAGAAAGAAGTCAAAGACTTGATTCTTGATTCAAACTTTCATGTTTTCCATATGAACATTTTTTAAAGGAAAATGGCAAGCACTAAATAGCATCACAAATAATGACATTAACTACATTTTAATATATAGGAAAACACAAGGAACTAATTCCTGAATTTGCTTTATATGCACAGTCTGACCATCCACTCATCAGAGCTTAGATTAGAATTTATAGTAAAAGAAAGAATAGTAAAAAGAAAAGGCAGTGACCTAGGATGAGGATTTAAATATGAATTATTTAAAAGTTATTAAAATTTAGAATGGGAGTAGGTAACAAAAACTACTTCAGTATTGGTAAAAATTTCTACCACAAGTAAACAAGATATGGATTAATTTTTACAAATAAAGAAACCAAAAGACTCAGAAAGTATGTTAGTCAGCAAACAGTCTAAAGTAGAGATGATTTCTGAAGGCAATACTGGGTTAGAATACAACATCATTTTTAAAAATCTAAAAAAGGAGGATGACAGATACTTAAACAGTAGGCATTAAGATGATTAAATCAATGACTGTTTATAAAACATCTAATACGAGAAAGGAAATATGTTAGATATCAGGAATACAGTGCAAAGAAGAAAATAATTCCTAATTTCAAGGAGTTCATACAGGACTTTCTCTAAGCTGATGGCAATGGTCTGATTACTTGCTAATGAGCAAATAGTCTATGAATTCCTCTTGTGGTTTATTTTACCCTCACTAAAAGACCTATCATACATTTACCAAGAAATCTCATAAGTAGTTTCACATTTTAACCAACAAATAATCCTGCTCAATAGGTAGCATCCTGTTCAGCAATATTCTATTACCCAAAAAACTTTTTTTTTAACTAAAGATATTAGCAGGTTTTCAGGATAATGACTGACAAGAGAATTCTGGCCAATCAGGACCTTCAGAAGAAATTATGTGGACATAATTAGATGTGACTTTACACATTGTAGAAGAATTGTGGATTTCTGGAAAACCATAAAAAAGGACAAATCAAGGGGAAAGAACCTATTGGCAGTAAGATGATATTCTGGACAAAGGCCATTGCCTTCTTCCCACTCAAAAAAAGTTAATTTTTTAATATCCCCATCTTAATAATCCCCATCCCATAATGAGAATTTTAACAATATCTCTGATGGCATTAGTGAATTAGACAATTCACTATGTGGTATAAGATAGTGTAAGAAAATCTTCACAATCATGGTCACATGTAACTATGTCAGTAGTTAATGAAGTTGACTTGGTAACAACAAATTCTTCAAGTTATATAAATGGACAGCTTATCTTTTTTTTAAAACTCTTTAAATATGGAGGAAAGGCCTGAGTGAAACATCTTTTGTTGGTCTTCCTCAAGATTCTTTCATCCCAGGCAATGCCAACATTTACTCAGGACCATAAAATGGTTCTATAACTTGTGGAAGGAAATAATTTCGGTCTCAAGTTTCTTGACTAGAGATAATTCTCATTTTCACTGTGTTTTGCTATAATAAAATAGTTTGTATATAGCAAGTAAATACATGTGTATTTCAAATACCTCTAAATGTATTAGAGATGAAGAAGGCTTTTTTATTAAAGCTTTTAATTTTCAAAACACATGTATAGATAATTTTTAACATTCACCCTTGCAAAATCTTGTTTCCTTCCCTTCTCTTCAATCCCTCTCCTAGACAGCAAGTAATCCAATATATGTTAAATATAACTAATTCTTTTATCCATATTTCCACAATTATCATGCTGCACAAGAAAAATCAGATCAAAGGGAAAAAATCAGAAAGAAAGGAAATACAAGCAAACAAAAATACAAAGAGTGAAAATACTTTATTGTGATCCACACTCAGTTCTCACAATCCTCTCTCTGGGTGTAGATGTCTCTCTTCATCACAAGACCACTGGAACTAGCCTAAATTATCTCACTGTTGAAAAAAGCAATGCCCATCAGAATCGATCTTTGTATATAATCTTCTTGTTGCTGTGTACTCTGTTCTCTTGGTTCTGACCACTTCTGCTATATCCCAGTGCTGTTCCCCTTTCAAGATATCACTGATTCTTAATTACATCAAAAGCATGCTGAAATACTCTGCTGTGTTTTAGAAAAATAATCTCTATAGCTCATATGTTTCTGTAACTTCTTAAAAGTGTTTCTTTTATCAGAATTTTGTAAAAATTAGTATTTTTACTTGACAAAGTGGATTGACAAGGGAAAAAACGCTGAAACACTATGTTAATGTGTGTTTATTTACAGTATTGAATAACAAACAGGCACATTACTTATGAAGAATCTAAAGAATAAGAGAGTTACAGATCTGTGGAAAAGGGAGGAATCTGTGGAAGAACTAGAGATTAGAAGGGAAGCAGTAAACTGGGAAAATTTTTATATCCAAGGTTTCTGATAAAGACTTCATTTCTAAAATATATTGATAATTGACTCAAATTTATAAGAATAAAAGCAATTCTCCAATTGATAAGTAGTCAAAGCATACAGACAATTTTTAAATGAATTTAAAACCATTTTAGCCATATGAAAAAATGCTCTAAATCACTATTGATCAGAGAAATGCAAATTAAAAAAAACTCTGAGATCCCATTACACACCTCTCAGATTGGCTAAGATGACAGGAAGAGATAATGATAAATGTTGGAGTGGATATGGGAAAACTGGGACACTAATATTGTTGGTGGAGTTGTGAAGTAATCCAACCATTCTGGAGAATAATATGGAACCATGCCCAAAGAATTGTCAAACTGTACATACCCTTTGATCCAGCTTGTATTCCAAAAAGATTTTGAAGGAGGGAAAAGGACATGTGCAAAAAATGTCTGTGGCAGCCCTTTTTGTAGTTACAAGAATCTGGAAATTGAGTGGATGCCCGTCAGTTGGAAATGACTGAATAAGTTATGGTATATGAATGTTATAGAATAATAATATTCTATATATGTATTCTATGAGAAACGATTGACAGAATGATTTCAGGGACGCCTGGAGAAACTTACATGATGCTAAGTAAAGTGAGCAGAACCAAAAGAACATTTTACATAGCAACAACAAGATTATATACAATGATCAATTCTGATGGGTGCGGCTCTTTTCAACAGCAAGTTGCTTCAGACCAGTTCCAAAGGTCTTGTGATAGAGAGAGCCATCTGCACCCAGAGTGGGGATTAAGTGTGGATCACAATATAGTATTTTTTTTCTTGTTGTTATTTGCTTTCATTTTGTTTTATTTCTTATTTTTCCATTTTTAAACTGATTTTTTGTGCAGCATGATAATTATGGAAATATGTATAGGAAAATTGTACATACTTAACATATATTGGATTATTTACCTCTAGGGTAGGGGATAGAGAGAAGAAAGGAAGAAAAATTTGGAACACAAGATTTTGCAACAGTGAATGCTGAAAACTATGCATGTGTTTTAAAAATAAAAAGCTTTATATAAAAATAAAGAAAAAAGAAAAAAAATAATAAGGGAGCTATCATATTCAAGAAAGCTACTCCTAATAAAAGAGTAGAAACATAGATTTAGAAATAGTAGGGACTTTAAGGTATAAGTCCTAGAGAGATGAGGTGATTTCTCCAAATCAGTTTCAGAACTGGAATTCAAACCTAAACCTTATAACTACAAATATAGTATTCTTTCCACTGTTAAAGGCTGACTCCAGAGGTTTTTAAATTATCAGTTTAAATTACTTGTTTAAGTCTTCAGAATAATATTGAGTCTAGCTTGCTCTAAAGAACACTGTGTGGTTAGAATAAGCTTCTCTAGTAATTTATCTCCTTTCTTTAGAATATTAAAGAGAGACAGTGTGGTATAATAGCTACAGAGGTGGCCTTGGGGCCAGGAAGACCAAGGTTCAAGGCCATTTCTGACATATACTTTCTATATAACCCTAGAGAGCTCTAAAAATTCTTTAAAACTAGAAATTATAGGAGCAGTGTTATGACAGCTATTTAGAAGGAGTTTCCTTACTTAAGGGTCCCCCTAATAAGGAAAGCAGAAAGCCAATCCCTATCCCTAATTTAATAAATAAATAAAACCAGTTCTTTGCATACTATTTGTATTTGCTACATATTGAATGAGCAAAAGAGAAAGGAAACAAATAAGAACTTAAGTACATAGGAGAATACTAAGTGTTTTCAGTTATTCAAGGAAGGAGAGATCCACTATAATTTGATGTTATATGAGAATGAGATCTTTAAGCTGGGGTTTGAAGCAAAAGAAAGATTTTCCTAGGCAGAGATAGAGAGTACCTTGGTGCCATTTGAGGATGGTGTGTACAAACAGAAATAGATGAGGGCAAGACAAAATGATGAGTAACATGACAAGTACAGGGATCTTAAAGATAAGCAAAATTTGTGAAACAAGGTAAAACAGGTAGATAGAATCAATGTGGAGGGAACCCTCAAAGTTAGGCTAAGGACTCTGTATATTAAATAATGGGAAATATTAAAGGTTTCTAAGAAGGACAGTGATGTTTATCCATTAGAAGGATTGCTTTATTGGCCATTTGGAGAAAAAAAGTGATTGTTCAGCAAGAAAATCATCTTGGAAGTTGTTATGATATAGGAGAAGGTGATGAGATGGTAACAATGGGAGTGAGAAATTCATATACAAAAAAATCTCAAAAAAAATCTCTATGGAAAAATGTCCTACTGAATGAGTAGTTACTTTAATCTTATGTTGGATAATTTCTGATATACATTGGGAATATCTTGCATTTATTCACTCACTTGATTTTTTATGAATATCTCTATACTTTTTGCCTTCATTTGTCAGCAATATCAAAAGAACACTATGATAAGAAGAGCACTTAGATAATGTTGAAAAAGTTCAAAGGATCATGGGTATAAAACTGGAAAGGAAGCAGGTTATCTAATACAAGCCTATCATTTCACTGTTGTAGAAACTGAGACTCTGAAAATAGCAATTTGTATTGTAAGTCCCTTTTTGACCATACCTCCACACCCCAAGAACTCTTCATATTACAAACAACATATAAAGTATTTAAAAGGAGTCCTTTAACAGAAAATACATACTGATTCAATTAATTTCAGTAAATGTAATTCAATGTACATTTATCAAGTATCTACCAGTATTGAAGTATCCAAAATATAAAAAATAAGACACAGGCCCTGCCTTCCAGAAGCTTCCAAAGGTTTCGAAGAGATAAGACAAAGAAAAATAACTATCAAACAAATGAGAATGAAATAGATTCATTTGGTTACAAAGTATGAGAACAGACAAAAAGACAGGCAGACAGACGGAGAGATAGAATTAATGGAAAAGTGCATTTCAACTGCCACGTATAAAATGGCACTTCTGCAAATTAAGACAACTCTGAGATACCACTACACACCTGTCAGATTGGCTAAAATGACAGGAAATGATAATGATAGCTGTTGGAGGGGATGTGGGAAAACTGGGACACTGATACATTGTTGGTGGAACTGTGAACGGATCCAACCATTCTGGAGAGCAATTTGGAGCTATGCTCAAAAAGTTATCAAACAGTGCATACCCTTTGACCCAGCAGTGTTTCTACTGGGCCTATATCCCAAAGAGATTTTAAAGGAGGGAAAGGGCCCCACATGTGCAAAAATGTTTGTGGCAGCCCTTTTTGTAGTGGCAAGAAACTGGAAATTGAAAAGATGCCCATCAATTGGAGAATGGCTGAATAAATTATGGTATATGAATGTTATGGAATATTATTGTTCTGTAAGAAATGACCAACAGGAGGATTTCAGAGAGGATTGGAGAGACTTGCATGAACTGATGCTGAGTGAAATCAGCAGAACCAGGAGAACATTATACACAGCAACAAGACTATACGATGATCAATTTTGATGGACATGGTTCTCTTCAACAATGATGTGATTCAAATGATGTGATTGTGCTGCAATGAAGATAGTCATATACATCCAGAGAGAGGCCTGTGGGAACTGAGAGTGAACCACAACACAGCATTTTAACGCTTTCTGTGAATATTTCCATGCATTCTGTTTTCCTTCTTAGGTTGTTTTTTTTCTTCTTCTCTTTCTAGATCTGATGTTTCTTGTGCAGTAAGATAACTGTATAGATATGTATACATGTATTGTATTTGTCATATAATTTATCCTATCTAGCATGTATTAGATTACCTGTCATCTAGGGGTGGGGGGTGGGGGGAAGGAAAGGAAAAGCTTGGGAAAAAAA
>JAJPUD010000438.1:416007-457573 GCA_023553655.1 Myrmecobius fasciatus
AAAAAAAAATAAAATGGTACTTCATGGTGAAGGTAGCATTTGGGGAGAACTTTGTGGAATGGAAATAAAGGCAGTCATAGGAGCTAGCATAGAAACAGGCCAAAGGACAGATAGAGGAGTCTTTTCCATGGATAAATTTGAATGAAATGTAGGGTTGTGTAAGAAAGTAGTTTAAAATAATGAAGATGACATAGATTGTATCCAGATTATGAAGGGTGTTGAATATTTAGGGAGGTTGAATTTTATCTGGTAGTCAGTAGGGAACCATTGAAAAGTTCTGAACTATGATTTAAAATGAAGTTACTATGAAATGAAGTGTCATACCTATACATTAGAAATAATGCCTAAGCAGAAATGAAAAGGACATATTAAAGTTTGGGGAAAAGAAACTGAATTATGGAAGACAGGTTGGCTAAAACATTTATTAAGCAAATATTATGTCCAAAGCAATGTACTTGGCACTGATTCACCAATTTTTCTGAGCAGTTAATGAAAAATAATCAGAGCACTTGGGAAGAAAATTTAATTAAAAGGCAAACATTGATTTTAGAGTGGCTTTTTGCTTTCCATAGCAAAAAGCTCAATTTTCCATGACATCAAAAGTAATGTTAAATCATTACTATTAATCTATTACAATAAGTTCATCAGATTTATCATAAGGATTTGAGCCAAAGCTAAGATTTAAATAGCAAACACTTTTCATTTATTTTGCAAAACAATATATATGTATATATGTAATAGTGTTTAAGACATATTTTATAAATCTTCAACTAAATCTATTTGCACATATACACTAAATCAGAATTTAGGAAATAGAGCTCAGCAACTAATTTATGAAATTGGATAAAAAGGGAAACTTTTCTTCCTTCCTCTCCTTGGCTTCCCTGTTCCACTTCTATTAACTATTCCCAGACATTTTAAAGTAAAAAAAAATTTAGATAGATAGATAGATATAGATGTAGGTTTAAATATGTAAGTGGGAATACTCCAGTGAGACTTCAGTGAAAACTGGAGGTTAAGTGGGGCCAAAAGACAAATAAGTTGAAATATAAAAGGAAAGAACTTCTGTTGAAAGATAATACATTTTTTATCCCACAAAGAACCCGAGGCTTGAATTAGCTTCGCTGCCTTTGAGAAGAAGGCAGCAAGACAATGAACTTGCACTTATTACGTTTTATTTCTTTGTCCCTAGCCACTGGTCTGTATAAGATCTGAAAAGGAGCATATTACCCAGGGTTGTCCAACTCTTGATGACCCTATTTTAGGGTTATCTTCACAAAGATACTGAATTGGTTTGTCATTTATTTCTCTAGCTCATTTTACAGATGAGGAGATTGAGGCAAACTAGGTTAAGTGACTTGCCTAGAGTCATATAGTTAATAAGTGTCTGAGGACGGATTTGAACTTAAAAAGATGAATCTTCCCAACTCCAGACTGCTATCCTGTCCATTGCACCACCTGATTGTCTAAGGAATATATGAAGTATAACTGATTAAATGGGAACTGATTTATTAGTGTATCTTACTGAAGGAAGGGACTTTTGACGCAGGCAGGATTATCAAACAGTTGTTTAATTATTCAGAAAGGATTATTGAAAGGTTTGGCATATATCACTATCTGTCCGGAGGCAACAAATATCACATTATTATCTCTAAAGAAGTCCAAGACTATGCCCAAAGGGGTACAAAACTGTGCATACCCTTTAACCCAGCAGTTCCATTACTGGGTCTATATTGCAAGAAAATCTTGAAGGAGAGACAAGGGCCCACACATGCAAAAAATGTTTGTAGCAGCTTTTTTTGTGGTAGCAAAGAATTAGAAAAAGAGCTGCTGCCCATCAATTGGGGAATGGCTGAACAAGTTGTGGTACATGAAGGTAAGGTAATATTATTGTTCTTTGAAAAATGATGTACAAGCTGATTATAGAAAGGCTTGGAAAGATTAACGTAAACTGATGCTGAGCAAAATGAGCAGAGCCAGAAATACATTGTACACAATAACAGCAAGAATGTGTGATGTATCAACTAGGAAAAGCTTGGTTCTTCTCAGTGGTTCAGTGATCCAAAGCAATCCCAATAAACTTTGGACAGAAAATGCCATCTGCATCCAGTAAAAGGATGGAAACTGAATGCAAATCACCACGTGCCATATTCACTTCTTTTTTCTGTTTTTTATTTCTCCCACAGTTTTTCTCTTTTGCTCTGATTTTTTTCCCAACATAATTCATAAAGCAATGTACATTAACAATAAATTAATTAAAATATAAAAAATAAGTATAAGAGGAAAGTTTTCTGCCAATAATCTGGGTTGGGGATCATTGCCCTAGCTGAAAGAATGCTGTAACACTAAGATTATAGTACCATCTGGACTAGCCAGTGGCTAAAGGTAGAAAAAAACATAGTTGTCTATTAAAGAGCAAATCAAAGACCCATCCAGCAGAGTTGGCATACCCTGAAAAAGTCCAGTATCAAACTAACCCACTTATTTTAGCTTCTGAGTGTGATCTTGTCATTCTAGTCTGACAGCTAATGCCCCAAAGCAGAATGAATTGTTTGACATAGACTGATAGGAAATAAGTCACCAGACAAGCAATTTTCCCAGGACAGTCTGGCAACATTGATGTCTAGAAGCTAAGCAAATTGTTTAGTCCTAGGAGGAACTAGAGCATCAGTCAAGATATCTGCTTGAGCTAAACCAGCAGATGCACTAGTCTCCAGCTCAACCAATATGACATAAACTGCTCTCTGAGAGATCAAATGGCTAATAGGAGAATGACTTATCTATGATTGACATTGTTCCCTACAGCAAACTTCAGAAGAATACTCTGGAGGGGGAAAAAGGGACATTGAGCCTCAACTTCTGGACTTTTCTTTTATCTTATCACATATGTTCCTTACATAGACCTCAATATCTTTTAAAGTTAATGCTTATTCTCACCCTCCATTGTAGACTCTCTGTCTGTTTGAGAAAGTGCCTCTGTTTGGTGGGAAATGATTTTGTAAGCCCTGTTATTGGTATGCCATTTCAGTAAATCTCTTTGCTAAAGAACTGAGTCTATAAATTAATTTTTAGGAAAGGGTACAATAGTAAGCATCTGTGAAAAAAGATGTGAAAGGACATCCAACCATAGGATTTGCCTCTGAGAACCATGAAAGTAATTGTAGCTATCTATCTAGGGATTCCACTAACCAATCAATGTCAATGTGAGTTTGGGAAATGAGCCTGGGGGAGGGGTGAAGTGTTGATGTTTTCTGTATATATGTTGAAGAGAATATAATATGAATTTAGGGATGCATGTTTACAGACATACATGTATGTGAATAAAATCTATCCACACATTCATATATACACAAAATGAAAGATGGAGGCAGAGATAGAGACAGAGCTACATACAAAGGAGGTTCATGGGAAGGAGAAGTTTCCCTTGATTTTTAGGTTGTTCATAGTTCTGCTTAAATCAATAAGCATTTATTAAGTGCCTACTATATGGTAGTCGCTGTGGCAAGGGCTTGAAATACTATAAAAAAGGCAAAAATCGCCCTTGTGAAGAAGTTTACAATTTATCAGCGAAACAATAATTAAAATATTTTAAAATTAAAATGCTTTAAATTATAAAACTACCAATATTATAATAATATCATGATATAGATATTTTGTAAATTTCTAAAGCAATAAAGAAATCACTTCACATTTCACTTTCTGTATAATTTTAATACCCAAGTAAATGTGAAAACAATAATTAAAAAAAATTTTCCCTGTGATTTCATGCCTTTACACTGAACCTGTGCCCAAAATCCTTAGGAAAAGAAAAATAGTAAAGCAATATTATTTTTCCTCTTTGCATTCTCTGAAATAGATCTAAGGGGAAAGATCAACATTAAAATAAAAATTATGTGCCTTAGAATCACAAAATGTTAGAATTGTAAAGGACCTTAGAGATAATTTAATCCTTCCCTTGCATTTTACAATGAAAAAAATAAGCACTAGACTATGGTTTATGGTTTGCCTAAAGTTACCCCTACTGCAGACTCTTCCTACTAAACTACTCCATAGAGCTATGATGATTTTAGAAGTTAAATCAGTATAAATTCCCCCAAATTCCATCAAATGTAATATTAAGCCATAAACTAGTCAGAAACCAGAGGGGAAAAACAATAATAATAATAAAATCCTTCCTTCTTTTCTGATGCCCTCTTTTTCCTTCATCACCCTTCATTCAGCTCCTCCCAGACTCTGCCACCCATTTTCTTTATGTTCAAATATATAAGATAAGGACGAAGAAGAGAAAGAAGAGTACAAAAACAAAAGGCAGAATATTGCGCAGATTGAGGTAGCATTCCTCATTACCAACTACTGACTTTTCTTCCCTCTTTATTACCCCTATTTACTCCACATCCAGGCCCACTTCAGACCATATTGACAGAAGCCTATAAGCAATACTATTCCATTAGGGCCTGACAGGTACCTCCTCATTGCCTACCCCTGCTTTTTGACTTCCTTTTGTATTTTATCTTCCTGCATCATATTATAAGCTCCTTGAGGACAGGGACTATCTCCTTTTTTTTTTTTTAAAGTATTCCCCAGTATTTGCAAACTTCCTGACACATAGTAGTCTCTCAATAAATGCTTACTGACTGACAATACTCATTGGAGTATTTCACTAGTGTCCATGGCTTTATTGGCTGGTCTCTCTAATTCTGCTGGAAAATTCCTATTCGACCTCTATGAGTCAGATTTAGGAAGTTGCTTTTATTTAAATTCCCTGATTTATAATGCAAGCTTGTTTCATGTGCATCCATTTCAATTTGGGATGTACAAAACCAGACTGTGCTCCTTCTGACTCTTCAATTATTACATAAAAGGAAAGGACATGAAATGTGTTCTTGAAGTAGAAGCTTTGTTTGAAAGTAAAAAAGTAAAATTTTAAAAAAATGCAAATATTTTAAAGAGATTTCATTCTTCATATAGAGAAATAAGATCAATAAGTTTAGATCTGATTTAAAATACATCATTGAAAACAATATGAATGCACTATAGAAGCATAAAAAGTCTAGATATGAATAAAGACAAGGTTTAAACAAATATTTAATTAAATATATTTTATTTTAATATTTACTCCCAATTTTAATTGCTATTTTCACCCCTACTACATTATATATTAATGCTTATATATATATTATATATATATATATGTGTGTGTGTGTGTGTGTAAATTTTTATATCCACCAGAATCTATCATATTATCTTGCATACAGTAGGCACTCAACAAATATTTCTTGAGTTGAGTTTATTAGAATGAAATAACAGGTGAAGTTAGATTCTGAGTCTCATCCCCAAATGTATATTAGACATTTTCAATTGACTACTACTCAGGAATTTAAAATCAACTCATCCAAATTATATTTATATATATACACACATATATGTATGCATGTATATATATAATGTATGTATGTATATGTGTATATATCATAATTACACACAATTACTATGTAATATTCTGGAAAGCCATATGGAAGACCAGATTGTGAATGGCTTTAAATGCCTAAAAGGGAAAATTGTACTTTATCACTGCAGCAACATAGAATCCTGAGTAGGAGAGGGACATAATCAGATCTTTATTTTGGGAATATGAGTTTGGCATATATATAAAGGATGCAAAGCTCTAACTAGTTCATGACCCCATAAGGGGTCACATAACTGAATGTAAGGGTTGTGAAATTTTGATTTATTATCAGTAAATATTTTATTTGTATGCTGATTTATATACTTATATACCCAGGGTCCCATAAACGTTTTTCAGGTGAAAAAAGGTCTTGAGTAGAAAAAGTTTAAGAAGTCCTGGGTTAGATGAAAGAAAGAATGGAGAATAATTGAGTCTAGTGCAATAGACCAGATGAGAAGTGATGAGAAACTGAACAGAGGTGGTGCAAAGATTATCAATATACAAATTGTCAGAGATATATTATAAATATATAGGTTTATAATTATTTTATTTAGCCTCTGGGCACAAAACTAGGTGTAAAGACTAGAAGATTCAAAGGATTAAATTTATGCTTGATGTAAAGAAAAGAATTCCCAACAAGGAACTGTTTTTTTTGTTTGTTTGTTTTCCTGAGGCAATTAAGGTTAAGGGACTTGCCCAGGATCACACAGCTAGGGAATGTTAAGTGTCTGAGACCAGATTTGATCAGATCCTCCTGACTTCAGGGCTGGTGCTCTATCCACTGCACCACCTAGCTGCCCACAATGAACTGTTTTCAAAAGCAAAATGGACCATTTCAACCCTTGGAGCACCCCCACTGGAAATCTTCAAGCATAGTCTGAATGAGTGTTTGCCTCATGTTCTATAGGATGATTATTTAGGTACAGGTTGGAATAGGTGGCCTTGGGAGTTTCAACTCTGAAACTGTATAATTCTGATTATAAAATTAGGAAAAGAGAAAGCTGGGGTTTGATATGAGAAATGTTGAGAAGACAAATGTCACTATTTTTTTGGCTTATGTGCCAGTTTTCATAAGATGCTTATATCATCACGACCAGCAACAATGATAACAACATTGCATTAACATGATGTGATTATGCTTTGAACGTTCTGTTACTCTATGAAGAGAGATTTCGTGTAAACCTCTTTTACACAAAGAATAGAAAAGATTTTCCTATTTAAAAAAATATCTGGGCACACTGGGCAGAAATTAGATGCAAGAGTTTTTGTAGCTGTTCATAATTGTTACAAGATGCGTAAGGGAAAATTTACTAGGGACATCAGCTCTGGCAAGAGTAAGAATTGTGTGACCAACTGATTCTGGGCATTTTGAGAAAAGATATGTTTTTGGGGAGTCAGATAAAATGACTGGACAAAAAGTATTCATCTAGTTTTAGAGGACCTGGGCATAAATTCTTATATTAATGACAAATGAGATGAGAATTAAGCTAGTAACACTGAAATTGTTTTATATATATATATATGTATATATATACAGATGAATGTATATATGTGTATGTGTTTATATATATGTGTGTCTATGTATATACATATATAGGTATGAACTAAGATCACTGAATATAACATAAAATATTGCCACAAATTTGCCTGGCACTAGAGCTTATTGTTACTAGCAAGGCAGCTACTCCCCAACAAGATCAAGAAAAACATAAGGAATTTTAGCGCTGATCTAAGATTCGTGTCTCACTTACAGAGGCTCTGTGATTTGGGCCAATTCTAAGGAACTGTTGGCATAGGCTGATGAACATAAAAAGAGCTTTCCTCAATTCTGAATTCTTGGATATTATCCAATATGATAGTAGAGTCTCTTGTGTGCTTCTCCCCTACAGGGCTGAGCCTAGGCACACAAGTCTGGTTTTTGATTCTTTTCCCACTAACCCACAAGTCATTATGGTATTTACTCTCCTTTCCTGTTGTCTAATCCAGGCTATAACTTTTTTCAGTTTGTGCCAGTCCCTCACTTCTGCTGTAATATAATTTCTATAAATGTACAAACCTCATGAACATTTACTTCAATAGAAATAAAATTAATAACTTTGCTTTCAAACTTTTAAACATCCATAATTTCAATATTCATTTTCCCCACTTAATCTTTGGCATTTATGATCAGGTGTACCCAAATGCTTTTTGTAGGTTAGCCTTCTCTTTTTCCTATGTAATGGAGAGCTTTTACTCAAATTTCACCTAATATAGTAGCAGAAGGCCCAGAGCATAATAGCATTGTATCAGTGAGGTATTAAAAACTAAATATAAAGACAAATTTATATTCTGCTTTCAAAATTTAATGACAATAAGAAATCTTCATTTCTTTACCCTTCAGTTCTGGTAAGTCATCTGAATGAAAACTCTTGTTTCATCTCCTAGTATTTTAATGGGGAGATAATCAGAAATTCCAAGGTCTAGAGTCATTTGGTATTTTTCTTTTGTCTCTAGTGTGACCTGATATCCTTGATTGCCTCAATTTTACAAAACCAGCTCGCATGCTGACCAGTCAATATCTCTGCTGGGCCTGTTTCTTATAAAATCAGTACCTGAATCTTTCAAATTTGAGTAGATATTAAATGACTTCAGGACATTGTTTTCACATTAAAATGCCCCATTCAATCGAATTCTACATTGCCTAAACTGTTTGGTAGCTTCAGAATGGGTATAGTGAAAAAAAAATACAAAGGGAAAAGAAAATCAGGTCAAATGGGGGATATATTTGAAAATTTAAAAAGTGAAATTTTCAATGAATATAATTATTTCAAAGAAAATCTCATGTTCCAAAGATTATTCTTTGACTCTCCTATAATTTAACATGGGAAATAAAGTAGTGATCAGTTAACAGAGAAATCCTAAAAGGCAATTTGGTCAGCCTACTACCTTCAGGCAAAAATCTATAGAGTAATCCTCACTGGCGTTTGATCCAATGTTAAACAAACTTTCATTTTTTTTTGGATATTTTTTCTTGTGTTTAAATTACCTACTTCCTGTGTTAGTTTGGGCCTAGTTTTATCATTTGTGTCTTCAGTGGAAAATCACTGGTGATCATCCATTAGGTAAGAGCTCTTCATAGACTTGAAAGCCATTATTAAGGGAAAATTGTTCACTTAGCCTTTCCATTTCCAGATGGACTCATTCTTAGTTGTGCTAATTTTTTCCATCTCCTCTATTCAACTTCCTCAATGTTTCCCTCTTCTCTCTGGTAAGGGCCCAATAAAGCATAATGAAGTAGATTAGCTCAGCAGTATTACATTGTTCTCTTATTTGTACCATTATTCAGATATTCTATTGAATTGTGTGAATAAGTTAAGGGAAAAGAAGTGAGACAAAGCAGCTGCTTTGCTTTTTATGGTATCACTACTGCAGTGGTTCTGAAAGTGTGGGCCTATGGACTCTTGGGAATCCCCAAATCCCTTTTAAGTGGTTCAAAAGGCTAAAACTCTGTTCATTACAATAATAAAACATGTTCATTTCTTGAGTAACTATCAATAGATATAATTCACATAAATAAAAGCTCTTTGTTGTATGTGGGGGAAACAGAAGACTGGATTCTCAATAATATCCAAGAATGTAAAAAGGGGTACAGACATTATAAATTGTTCAGAAATGACATATTAAAAGATTACTAAACCTAAAGCTTTATTTTAAAAACTTTAATAGTACCTGATATGCTTTTACCTTTCCCTGATTTACCTAATAATTGCTCTCTTTTCACATGACAAGTTTCTGGTCAAGATTCTGAAGGTTTCAGCAATATGTGAACTGAGAATTACTAGACAAGCAGGCTTATTTTCAAAGAGACAGAGGAACTGGAGACCAAATTGACAATATTTGATGGATTAAGGAGAAAGCAAAGGAGTTTTATAAAAAATATCGAGTTCTTCATTGATTAAATTAAAGTTGTTGACTGTGTGGGTGTGTGGGATCATCACAAAATGTGGCAGGTCCTCAAAGAGATGGGAGTGCCAGGTCATCTTATTCATCTTCTATAGAATCATTATGTAAGCCAAGAAGCAACAGTTAGAACCAAAATTGGAACAACTTGATTGACTTAAAATTGAAAAAGGAATACAACAAAGCTGCATATTATCACCTTATTTACTTAACTTAATTGCAAGAATACACCATGCAAAATGTCAGGATGAATGAAAATATAGAATTAAAGTTGTCATGAGAAATGTCATATCAACAATCTCAGGGATGCAGATGATACTATTCTGGTGGTAGAAAATGAAAAGGAATTAAGAAAAAGAAGAAACTTTAAAAACTGGCTAGAATCTTAACATTATAAAACCTCCTAGCAGATAGAGAGAGAAGAAATGGAGACAATGTCAGATTTTATCTTCTTGAGCTCAAAGATCATTACAGATGGCATCTGTTTTATGAAATTTAAAAGACATGTGGTTCTCAGAAGGAAAGTTATGGCAAATTTGGACAGCATACTAAAAAACAGAGATATCACCTTTCCCACAAAATCCATATATTCAAAGCTGTGGTTTTTCAAATAACAATGTCTGGCTGTGAGAGTTTTATATATATATATATATATATATATATATATATATATATATATATATATAAAGCTGATTTGCTGTATTCATCAGCATCAGCATGAGAGGAAGATCTGAATTCAAATTTGGTCCCAGAACTTGCTACTCATTAGACCCTGAGCAAGTCGTTTAATCCTGTTTACCTCAGTTCTTCATTTATAAAATAAACTGGAGAAGGAAATGACAAAAAACTCCATTATCTTTACCAAGAAACCTCCAAATGGGGCCATGGAGAATCAGACACAACTGACATGACTTAAAGAACGGTAACAAACATTCAAAATCCTTCTCATTCTGTTTTCTCTCTACATTTTGCAGTGATATTTCCAATTACTTTTTCCCTTCTCCCATATATGTTTGGTACCAACTATACTGGTTTAATCACTGTTATCAAAATGAAAGTCAGAAAGATAGATAAGATTCCTACCAGATAGAAGGAGCAAGTCTTGATTCATGATAAAAAGGCAAATAATTTGTGAAAATTAAGATATTTTTAAAAGATGTTGTGTCTTTTGAATAATATAGTCAAAGGGAAACAAGGTTGTAAGTCTAAAGAAGCATTTTACTCAATGTGGTATTCTTATAGATTTATAGAGAGATTGTTTTTAGACTTTAATTGGAATTCCTTTTGTAGGTAAAAGACTTTGGGTCTTTCACAAATCCTAAACAATTTCAATAGGCAAATGATGACTCAATTTTGATAACAACCCTTTTCCCCTTAGAGATTAGAGCTATATTTTTATGTACCAGGATAAAATATCTTTTTATTTGGAAATGAAGACATTACTTGGAAAAGATTCACAGATTTTTAGAACTGAAATAGTTTTTAGAGGCTATTTAGTATACTCAATACTTGAATAAAAATCTCTTTTTCAACATTCCAAACAAGTGTTCCACCATCCTTTGCCTGAAGTTTTCTAGTAAGAGGGAAATAGTTTTGATGAGCTTCTATTATTAGGAACTATTTCCTTACATAAAACTTAAATCTACTGATGGGCAACATCTACCTATTTCCAACACATTGCCCAGATCCATTTATATGAGGTAAAATAAGTTATTCTCCACCTATGTGTACTTGTTACATTGAATGCTGGGATGGTTGCTTTTGGAGAAGAGGACTGTTTCATAGCTAGCTCTTTTCTTCTTCTGGTTCTCATAGACCAAAAGCTCCTCCAGTTCACAGTCCCTGGTAGCAGAGGTCAACTTGTGAGAGTAGCATTGAGACATTGCATTTATTTCCCTAAAGTCCTCATTGTAGCAAGTGAGTGTCTATGTTTGTCATTTTTTGCCACATCTTGTGCTAATCCTGAGTCCATATGCAGGATCAAAATGTGAACAATAAATGAAGATAAAAACTGTTTCTCAGTTCTATGGTAAAACTAACAGAGTTTGCATTTAGTATTCTAGGAAAAATGAAAAACACATATTAAGTGTATCAAAAATATCATTATAAGATTACAACACTGCATATCAATTATATCTACTGGTCAAAATAATTCATCTTCAATTGATTCATTGAATTCAATTGATTCATTTATTCAAATAAATCATTGTTGTTTGATGATGTATAGGTGAAACATCTAGTTGGCTGATTTGTTCAATTATTTATGTAATTAATTGTTTTGGACAAGTCCAGTAAACAAGCATTTATTATGCACTTCCTAAATGTCAGGTACTCCTAAGTGCTGGGAATACAAAAATAGGCAAAAAAGTACAGTCTTCGATTAGAAAATTTATATTCTAAAGGAGGTAAGCAATACAGAAATAAAAAGGTTGTTGGAGGGAAGAGATAAAATCCAAAGACTCAGGAATAGAGCTGGGAGAGCAATTCCTGGTTGAAACTATTTTAAAACAGAAGTTCTAGGAGGAAATCACTGATAGGAAAAGGGGGACTGTAGATATATCTCGGAGTAAGAAGGTAAGTCATGTAGTCTGTCTGGAAAATTAATTCAAATAAGCAAAAGAAAGTACTAAGCTGTGTGCAAGACCCTCAATTTGGTGCTGTGAGTATAAAGGTAAAGTCTGACATAGTCTGTATTCTCAAGAAGTCTATATTTTGCTGGGAAATATGTGACAGGTTGAAGGTAAAGCATAATATAGGTCATAGAACAGGTCAAGAGAAAGAGCTATGGAAAAATTCAAGGAGGGAAAGAATGCTTCTTCAACTAGGAGGATCAAAATAGACAACATGCAGGGAGGGACTTGAACTGAATCTTTAAAAAAGGAGAATTTTCCAAGGCAAAAATGTAGTAGGTAGAAACATATAACAACTTTAGCAAAGTTGCAGGATTCAAAATAAATCCATATAAATCATCAGCATCTCTATATGTTACCAACAAAGTCCACCAGTAAGAGATACAAAGAGAAATTCCATTTAAAATAACTATAGATAATATAAAATATTTGTGAGTCTACCTGACAAGACAAAGTCAAGATCTATATGAACACAATTACAAAATACTTTCCACACAAATAAAGTTAAATCTAAACAATTGGAAGAATATCAAGTCCTAATGGGTGTATTGAGCTGATATAATAAAAATGACAATTCTACCTAAATTAATTTATTTATTCAGTACCATACCAAACTGCCAAGAAATTACTTTACATAGCAAAAAAATAATAATAACACTGACCCTGAATTGTCTTGCAAAAACAATAAGTATAGTACTTACCTTAATTAATTGTTTCGGGGATCAAATGAGAAAGTAATTGGAAAGTGCTTAGCCCAATTCCTGGCACATTGTAAAAAAATGTTATATAAGCATTAATTATTTTGTTGTTATTCCCTTTTATTCAGCAATAATCATGTTATTATTGAACTATAAAAAGGTTATTGACAGTGGATCTAGAGGTAGTGGACCCATGTAAATGAAATTTAAATGTGTGCTCAACTTCTCAGGATCTCCATTTCTATGGTCCAATACAGTGCTTGTGCAAGACACATGATTAATGATAGACCTCAATGGAATAGCTGGCAAATTTCATGTCTTAATCTATATGCATTCTCTTTTTTCTGCATGGATTCCTTTGAGTGTTAATAGATTTCATTGAGAAGGCCTGTGATGTTTTATGACTTGATTCCCCCAGAAAATATCATTCACAAAAAGAAAGATGTGGAGGACATAGGTAAAGTTAATGAATAATTAGTATAGCAATTATTTTCCTTTACAACATGTTTTAACATGTTTCATTTTTCTTTCTCAATGGATGGGTGGAGGAATCTAAGAAGGAAAAGTCATATCTTCATTTCTTGAAATTGCACTGTTACACAAATGCTTGTTTTATATGAATTTAAAATGAAATTAATTTAAATTTAAAAAATAATTCAATTTTAAGATTTTTTTCTTCTAATATAATGGTAAGCTCAATATATCTGTTTAGCCCTACCTTCAAGACTAATAAGTATGTTGGTAGGAATTGTAATGCTGTACTATAAAATATCATTACTATAATGGAAAAATAAAAATCATCTTAATTCTAAGAAAGATATATTATAATCCCTATGTGGTATAATTTCTGGATCTGAAGGGCTGGTAAATGAATTGGGCATGAAGATTCAATATTTACTGGGAATGTTAGATCAAATACTGCTTATGAAAAAATTGTATTAAATAAATACACAATATGATTATGATCCTTGACGCCCTTTATGTCATTCATGAAGAGGCATATTTATGGCTCTGGGAAAAGGCATTATTATGTACTTGGTTTCTCTAACAAACAAACAAAAAAGGAAAATACGGTTTGACCTCTTAGGCACAGAATCAACGAGCTAACAAATAGGTATGACAGAAAACAAACAAATAAAAGATTAGCTTTTATAAATAAGGTAGTACACACCAAAGACAATCTAATATCTCCTATCTTTAGTATAAGGGCTATTAAAACAAGTATAGAAGATCATGCAATATATACATCTGACTCCAAGTAGAACTTTATATCCTATGTTTAATACTCCTTGTCCCACTTTTCTGCTATTACCTGCTAGTTTCAGCACTTCAAGATAATCCAATCTTATAGATATTTATTAAAAGTATATTATGTATAAATCATGCTTCTAGTGTTCAGAGATATAAAGATAAAATGGAAGATCATCCCTGCCCTTCCAGGAATTTACAGACTACTAGGGTAATAAAACATATAAAAAGATAATCATATTTATGAAAAAGGAAAAAGGGACAATAACAAATAGAGAAGAGTTGACAAAAGATTTTCATAGGAGGTGGCACACAGGAGCTAAATCTTAAATGAAGTAGAAGTTTTAAGATTAAGAAATAAGGAATAAGTGCATTGAAAAGACAAGATAGTCTATGAAAAGGTAAAAGATGAAATATTGAGTTCAAGCTACATCAGTTCCAAGAGTCAGACTGATAAGATTAGAAGAGTCTCTGAAGGGATATAATGAGAGCTAGCCACAGCTTCAGTGGTTCCTCCTACAGATGATGGCCTTTTCTGAACCCCTTAATTGTTAATGTTCTCTATCCTTATGTCCCTAAAATAATTTTAAAAGTAAAATATGTGCCTTTACCTCAACAAAATAGAAGTTCCTTATGGAGCATAGAATGTTTTATCTTTGTTTTTGTGTCTTCAGTTCATAGCACAGAACTTTCCATGTAGTAGGTAGTTAAAATGCTTTCTAGTGGGGCAGCTAGATGGTGCAGTGGATAGAAACCTGATTTCAAATTTTCGCTCAGACATTTGACACTACCTATGTGATCCTGGGCAAGTCACTTAAAAGCAACTGCCTCAAAAAATGCTTTCTAGAACCAGAGAATCTCATGTTCAAATGGAAAATCTCAAAGCATTTAGTCTAAATAATATCTGAATGACAGTGGCCTCCTTCCTGTTCTATGAAGTAAACAATTCAGCTCTTAACTCTGAACATTATCTCTGGATATCTTTCATGCTAGAATACACTCCTTTCTCATGGCAAACTATTGGCTTCCCAGATTAATTTTAAGTCCTACCTAAAATCCAGTTAGATGGCTCAGAAGACATAGGTAGGTCACTGAGTGGATAGAGCACAGAGTCTGGGGTCAGGAACATCTTAGTTCAAATCTGGTCTCAGATACTCATTAGTTGTGTGACCCTAATCTCTATTTGATTTCAGTAGAGAAGGAAATGTCAAACCACTCTACTATCTTTGCCAAGAAAACTCCATAAGGGGTCATGAAAAGTGGACACAACTGAAATGACTGAACAATAACAACTAAAACCCAGTTTCAATAGAAAGCTTTCCCCAATATTTCTTATTTCTTGTGCCTTCATTTTAATTTCTTTCCTATTTATCTTGTATATGGCTTATTTGTCTATTTGCTTGTTTGTTGCTTCCATCATTAAATTATGAGCTTCTTGATGACTGACTGGTTTTAGATTAGTTTTTGCCTCTTTTTATATTCTCAGTACTTACCCACAATGCCTGGCATTTAATAGATGTTTAAGAAATGTTTATTGATTTCTTACAAATATATCTTGTCAATCCTCTTCTATTCCATTTTAATGCCCAAAGGTCAATTGTAATGCACTTTTTTATGTCATATTCATTATATATCAATGAGTACCTGCTAATCATGTGGTGTCTTTGGAGAGAAATTTTATGTTAAAATATAAAAGGATAAATGTTCTCTATATAAAGCCTGCCCCAAATCACAAATGTTAATATTTAAGCTGTCAAAACTATTACTATTGAAAAATATCATCCTTATGCTAGGTATGAGTAGATTTTTATCTATCTACTGATGAAGATTTCTCATTTTATTAGAAGAATTAAGCATGAGTCTAACACCACTGCAAATCCATCTTTCAAGCATAATATAGCTAATTATTTCCCATTTGTGAATTATATACAATTAATTCTTAGTCATTGCATGTGTGACTATCTTTTCCTCTTCTTTAAATTTAATATTCCTAAAGTTTGCTGAAAGAAAAAAACACAACCTGCCTCGAATCCATTTTCTCCTTTGAGTTGCAAAGTGTTGTAAAAGTCATTAGTGTCACAATTTCCAATGATTGTGGCCAATCTTTATATAGCACTTGGAAAATCCCTTTGGTTGTAGTGTTATGAATGTGCAAAAACCCTATTTTGTCCAAAGCTGAAATGTGTATTTGATGAGACTGAAGCTTCCCTTTCCAAATATTAGCTTCCTCTTTTCAACAGTAACAATGTAACACTGGCAATAGAAAAGTTGTCTAGCCTTTACTTAATTGTTCCCATCTTTTTTGTCATAAATGGGTATTTTAGCATCTCTCCCCCAATATACTAGCCAAATTTCACAAAATATGGAGAAAACATAGGAATAGAGATGGAAATGAAATCCAGCTTGTGCGGAAAATATAAAACCTCATTAGACAATCATTAACAGCATTGATTTTAAGCACAAAGGGACCTTGAAAGTCATCTAATTCAACCTGCTACTTTTTATCAGTAAGAAGCTGAGGCTCAGAGATATTAGTGGTTTGCCTAAAGTCACTAACTGGCAGAGGCAGAATATGAACACACGGCCTTTGATTTCAAATTCTGAATTCTTTCCATCACACCACATACCTTTCCATCTTAATATGAAGAAGAATAAGTATCTGCAGACTCACAATATCATATTTAAACCACTTTAAGGTGATAGAGGCAGAGGAGAAGTATAACAGGGAAAGAAATGAAGAGGTAGTTCAAATTCTGTTTAGAGATTGGACAATGAAGTTCTTTTGTTCTGTTTTTAGTTTTTAAGTTTAACTGTACATTTCTTTATGTAGAATGTTATAGGCAATTGCTGTTATTTTAGTTATTTTTCTAATATATTCTGATTTCTTAACATCTTTCCTAAATGGATATACTAGCTTTATTCCAAATTAGAAATATTAATGAACGAGGCATTTACTGTTTCCTATGCACAAAACACTGTGCTAAAGACTAGGGATACACATAGAACAGATGGTCCCTGTTCTCAAGGAGCTCATATTCTTTTGAGAGAAAAAATACATATGGAGGATTTCAGTAGTAAGTCAAAAGGAAAGACCCATTATACAGATTTTAATGCTTCTTTGTTAATGCATTTATAATGATACAATTATATCATTTTCTGCTGTTGAAGCATTTGACAGTGCCAAAGACTTTGGCGATGAGAACTTTCTTTTATGGGTATTAAGCAGCTGTGACTAAAGAACAATTTGCAGGCTGCATCTTTGTAAAAGTTGCTTCCCAAAGCTTCGCAAGGGTCAATGTTGAAGAATTACCCATACAAATGTTTTGCAAATAAAAAGCTTTAATAAAGAAAAAAAAAAAGAAGTTGCTTCCCAGGATAATGCTGACAAGGTTTGGGGTCTTGAGTTGTTTTCATTGGACTTTGAAGGAAGATCATGATCAAGATAGAAGAGGTGGTTTGGCTTGTCTGGCACCTAATGCCTTTATCCTTCTCTCTGGGGTACTTTGCTGTTTCAAATAGGCTGGTTTGCCTGACTTTTGGTCTCAGGTTGTTAGCATTTTTGTTGGGTTAGCTGCCCTCTTCTCCATAGTTCTCTTTTATGGAAGCAATGGAGGATGGTGGCTTTAAGGACTAGTCTAGAAGATCTAGAACATTGCTATTTCCAATGTTCTTGGGCTCAGGGTCCTAGGCTGGCATGATCAAGATCTAAGAGTAAGTGATGGTCAAAATGGGGTTGATGGTTTTATTTGCCTGGCACATGCTACATGTTGATTCTCCCTGGATGGCCTCACTGCTGCTTCTATGAATAGATTAATCAATATATTGTATATGTTTGTATCTAAAAGCATCCATTAAATATCCAGCACATATGCATCATGATAGACATATTCAGACTTCTTACCCTCAAAACAAAATTAAAACAAGCAAAAAAAATCCCCAACAATCCACAACCTATGTACTGACAACTCTTGGGTTCATGATCTATATTAATTTTGCTACAGATTAATAGAAACCACTAAGCACACACTGAATATGCATTAAAATTAGCAAGAGTAATGGATTGGAATCAGAGGACTTGGGTCATATCCTTCTTCTGCTACTCTTTACCCATATGACCCTCAGGAAATCACTTTATCTCTATAGACCCCTAATTTCTCATCTATAGAATAAAGAGAATGGACTAAAGCCTTTCCAAGATCTCTTGAAGTTTGGAACCTAAAAGATTTTTAATATATATATATATATATATAGTATAAGTTAGGAGGAGTCATCCAAGTTTTACTTTTGTTTGGAGTGAATCCAAGAAAACATATTGCTTCTCTCTTGATTAGTCAGAGGTCACTTCACAGAGATAGTCAGTTTTAATAGGCAACCAAACAAAATAGATGTCAGTCTTTGGCAATGCAAATGAATGATAGCACATCACAGAATTATAGACATAGGACTCCAAAGGACTTGAGTTCTCCTAGGTCAAACTTCTTATTTACAAATAATTAGATTGAGGATCAGCAAATTTAAGTGATTTACTTGAGGACACACAGGTAATAGGTGGAACTGTGAGGATTGAACCTAGATCCTGTTGCTTCAAATCCATTTTCTTTCCATTTCAAAAAATTTGGAGCCTTTCAGACTTGGAGAATAAAGGCCCTGGATAATTGTTGAAGATTATACTAATAGCTAGCATTTGTATATTGCTTTAACATTCTTAAAAATTTTTATATATGAAATCTCAAATGATCATCATAACAGCTCTATAAAATAAGTGCTATTATTATTTCAATTTTATAGATGAGGAAACTGAGGCATGTTTTGTCCCAAAATATGCAATTAGTAAATATCTGAAGCAGAATTTGAACTCAGGTTTTTCAGCTCCAGAAGCAAGCATTCTAAACAACATAGCACCTAGGTAGCTATATTGTGACTATATTGCTCACAAAGAGTGTTACATGCATATCTTTTTTATGGATGAACCAGTTATACAACACTTATCAGAATTTTGCACTCTTGTGCAATTATCAAGGTAATGGAGAAGGAAGAAAGAAAGAGAGGGAATAGGATCAGTGCATCAAAAAAATATCATTTTTCTTTTCTTTTTTATATGTGCACTCATTTTAGTTACATTTCCATATTAGTCGTAATGTGAAAAAAAATCAGAAAAGGGAAAAGTCATGAGAAAGGAAAAGCAAACAAGTAAATAAAACAGGATGAAAACAGTATGTTGATTTTCATTCAGTCTCCATAGCTCTCACTTTGTATGCAGATGATATTCTCTGTCCCAAGTCTATTGGAATTGTCTTAGAACACTGTATTACTGTTATTGTGTGCAGTGTTTTCCTGGTTCTGCTCACCTCATTTAAGCATCAGTTCATGGACATTTTCCCAAGCTTTTCTGAAATCAGCCTGCTCATCATTTCTATAAGAAATTATGTTATGGCATATGAATGGAATGGAATATTATTGTTCTATAAGAAAAATAATAATCCATTCCATTCATATTCCATAGCTTATTTAGCCAGGTGATTGACCAAACTGCCCCCTTGGAAATTCACTATCACTTTTTTTTTTTTTTTGCAGAGGCAATTGGGGTTAAGTGACTTGCCCAGGGTCACACAGCTAGGAAATGTTAAGTGTCTGAGACCAGATTTGAACTCAGATCCTCCTGACTTCAGGCCTGGTGCTCTATCCACTGTGCCATCTAGCTGCCATGTCACTCTTCTTTAAAAAGGAAAACCAAGTTTCCATCTTCCAAACCTCCATTTTCTAATGGCTGGATACTAAATAAAAAAGCTTTTGAAAACACTTACACTATTAAAAATGCTATTGCTTGTAACACTAGAGGTTGAATGACAAAGGCAATCAAAATATTCCAATAAAAAAGATACTTCTTTTGAAATGAACTACCTACCTAAGAACATGCCAGAGAGCTTTCATGATTATTTTCCCCCTTTTTTCCCAATCATTAGTTTGATTCTTAAACAATACTGCTCAGAGTGGTGAAGATGAAGTGGGCAGGTACCCATATTTCTAATTTAGAGTTGATTCTTATTGTAACTCTGAAGCTATTCGTTGAGCCAAAAGAACATTTTTTTTGCATAAAAATACAGCTTAATAAAGTGACAAGCACACAAATCTTAGAGCCATCATTGAATGTAGGCCTTAAAGGGACATTAATCAATCTAGTACAAACATCCAATTCTATAGATGAGGAAACTGAAGCCCAAGTTGGTTAAAGGGATTTGCCAAGGGTCTCAGTTAGAAAGCATTATGTAAGTAAAGGAATTTGAACTCAATTCTTCTGAATCCCAAACCAGTGCTTTAGTTCTTGATCAGATCACCTCCCATTCCTTCCAGCAAATTGTCTCTATCATCATCCTCACTCTTTCTCAAATCTTCAGTCTTTCTTAATCCACTGATTTTTTTCCTGATATCTAGAAGCACAATCATATCTCTCCCATTCTTAAAAAAAAGAAAAAAAAACCCTGAGTTAGTAGATGTTATCATCTATTCTGGGTATTACCCAAATTTCTTCAGTTCCTTTAAGTAAAAGGAAATGAAAAAGCCACTATTTGGGCACCTACCCACTCCTTTCACTTCTAAATTCTTTTCAATCTAGCTTTTGACCTTATTCAATTGAAACTACTTTCTTCAGTAACCAATGAATTTGAACTCTTATTTGACAAATCTCCTTTCCTCAAGCTTTATTTGTTCACTATATTATATCTGACACTATTTCTTCTTGACCTCGCCACTCTTATGTTGTGACATAGTTCTCTTTTGGTTCTCCTTTCTAACTATTCTCCTTTCAGAATGGGTCTTCATTCATGTTATGTCCATTAATTGTAGGCTCATCCTGGAAGCTCTTCTCTTTTCTCTGTTCATTATGGCATTTTAGCATCTCATTGGTTTCCATGGTTAAACCCATTCTTTTTGTGCTGATGAGTTTCAGGTCTATATAGTCAATGCCAGTCTCTTTTGAGACCCAGTCCTACAAAACTAACCACTTATTAAACATTTCAATCTAAATGTACCATAAGAATTCCAAACAATATATTCAAAGCAGAAATCATTACCTCTCATCATAAATCTGTCTCTATTCTGAATTTCCATATTATTTTATAGAGAGCCACAGATAATGGGGAACCCTGGGCAAGTATAAGACCCTTTAGTCCAGTAAAAGGAACCCTGCTGACAGTGTCTGGTCCAGCTCCCCATTCCTCCCCTCAGGACTCTTGGCCTTCCTCAGAAGTAAGGGGGCATGACAACTTATGTTGTAATTAAGGCAGAGTTATACCAAGTGGCAAAGAGACATCTACACACAATAGGAAGTTTTTTATGTGGTCCCACATGTGCAGTTTATAGTTAGTGCATGTGCAATGTCCTAAAGGCTATTAGAGTATATAAGGCTGAGAGAATTTGGAATAAACAATTCCATGTTTGACTATCCACATGAGTTCTGCCTCTTCACTCCTCTCCTAAGATCAAGTACTTGGGCTGGTACAGAGATCCTCCAGAGAGCTAGTCTGGACATTACAGTATTTTTGAGAAAATCCTCATCTTTCTGCTCACTCAGCTTCATCTGTGTCATCCTCAACTTCTATGATTTATGACCCACATCCAGTCAACTGTCAAATCTTGTTTCTACCAGAACTTCTCTATTGCACATCTGCTCCTCTCCCCTCACATAGATAGATCTCTAATTCATGACCTTTTCACCTTTCATTTGGACTACTGCAAAATGGATTCTTTGCCTCATTTTCTCAATCCAATCCATCCAGCTTCCAAAGTAAATTTTCTAAAACATCGGTCAGACCATGAAAACTCTTGTTCAACTTACCACACAATGCCAGTGGCTCTCTAATACCTTTAAATTTAAATATGTATATTGGTATATTTGCTGTTCCTCGAACAAAATGCTTTACATCCTCTTTTTCATGCATATTCTAAAGTCATTCACACCTATTAGAATTTCTGTCTTACTGAAAATTCAGTTCAAACAACATTATTTCCTCATTTACTATGTTTTTTTATAATTAAGAGTAAAGCTAGTTTTCAGCACTTACTTTTATGAGATTTCGATTTCCATTTTTTCTCTCTCCCTTGCTTCCTTCCCCCTCCATCCCCAAGACAACAAGCAACCTAATATAGGTTATACAAAGTACAATTATATTAAATATATATCTACATTAGTCATATTGGAAAAGAAGAATCAGAACAAAAGGGAAAAACCATGAGAAAGAAAAAAAGTGAAAAAATATGCTTTGATTTACATTCAGAGTGTATGGTTCTTTCTCTGGATGTGGATTAAATTTTATATCATGAGACTTGGAATTGTCAGATCATATATTTCAAAGAAGAGCTAGGTCTATCAAAGTGGATCATCACACACTCTTTCTGTTACTGTGTACAATATTCTCCTGATTCTCCTCATTTGACTAGCATCAGTTCATGTAAGTCTTTTCCAGGATTTTCTGAAATAATCCTGCTCATTATTTCATGTAGAACAATAATTCCTTTATATTCATGTACCACAATTTGTCAAAAAGCACTTTCTACAGGATATCTCCTCCAGTTACCCCAAGTTCCAATACTAGTTACCCTCTAAGGTAGGGGCTTTTTAATTGGAATCCACAGACTTCAAGAAGTCTAAGGATAATTTTAAGGTGAAGTGTGTGAAATTGTCTAGAAAAAATTACCAGTTTTTATATATACATAGATATAGTTATAAATAGATATATTGGTACAGATAAAGTAAATATATAGAGAGACAGATAGACAGACAGACAGAGAGACAGATACAGAGAGATGTATGTTTTCTCCTTTTACACTGTACTTTAAGCAATTAGTGCAGTTTCTGGCATGGAGAATCTATTAAATGCTTTTTGACCGCTTCTAGTCTATAAAAACTTTGAATACAAATCTCCACTGACATTTACTAGCAAATCATCTTAGTCACAAAGCAAGTCACTACTTTGAGCCTTCATTATCTTATCTGTAAAATATAGCAATTGGATTAAATAATTGCTAAAATATTATAAATTATTACAAATGACATAATTCCAAATATATCATATTACATTGAATATATTATAAATTATTATCATAAATTAAATTCTAGCTATAATGTTAATGTTTTTAAATGAGTATCAATATTTATGCTTAGTTAATAAGATTACCACAATTCATCAATATGCATTTATTGAGTACCTATTATGTGCTAAGCACTTGCCTGGGTGAATAAGGTACAAATATAAAAATGAAAAGAATCTTTGTATACATAGAATCCAACAACATAACATATTTCTCTGTATATACAAGACATACAAGTGAATTGAATGAAAGCACTTTGTAAATCTTCAAATAGTAAAAAGATTTGAACTATTACTCGGAATGTTGAATCCCACTTTCTTATTCTTATTATCTATATACTTATTTTTTTCTCCTCGTTGTAAGATATTTGGAAAAACCTGGAAAAGGAGGAATTAAAAGGATAAGGGGAATTTCAACATGTCAGTGCTTCAGGTGCTGAAAGCTGTCATTAACAGCTGTTGTCAACTTTAGGAAAATGGTTGAATAGTTGCACACATATCATTAGATGCAGGAGAATTAGACAAGGTTGCTAAGTGGATTTAAGCCCACATATGCTTTAGTTATGTCATTCAATAGTCAACAATCTCCTCCCTCTCTTTAAAAAGCATGAGTTTTAAGAAACACAGGATGGAAGCAAGGTATAGAAGAAAGGACTCATTATTAATCCCCCTAAAACTCTGAAGACCAAGCAGAGAAATAATACTCTTAGGTGAGAGGGAATGAAAATGCTAAAGCAAAGAAATTAATTGTCTAACTAAGGTCTCCAGCGTGCTCCCTTGGTCTAGTAAGAAAGGTAGAAGAATCTAGATCTCTGGAGAGGAAATACTTGACCAGAGGTCTGAAGCACTGGACTTCTGCTTTGCTCAGAGCATTGTTGCTTTTACAGCTTTCTTCCTTTCAGAATTTTTTTACATGCTTTTTATTCTCATCTTCATTCCTGTCTCATTTTCTCTCTTCTTCCTCCTTTATCTTCTCTTTATTTTTTATATTTCTCTTCTACTTTTTCTGTTTCTCCATCTCTTTCCCCTTTCTTTCTCTTCTCTCTCCCTTATCTTTCCACTTTTCTCTTCCTTCTTCCTCTACACTTTCTCAAATCTCTAATCTGCACAAACTTTGTAAAATTAGATCCAAGGTCTGTAAAATAAAAGTATTTTGCACTTAAGCAACAAATTCCCACATTTTGATAAGTGAAAGACATTATATCACAGTTCAGGTGATCTCTGAGAAATCATAGAACTTAGCTAGTGAAAATCAGCAATTTTCCATAGGAAGTAGCAGAGATTGGGAAGGATGAGAAACATAATTTTATACCAATCAGAAATAGAAGCAGTAGAAACAGTTCAAGGACAACTGTCCTGACTACTTTCATTTCTGTTTTTCTGTTCAGTAGCTCAGTCCAATTAGCCATGGTTAATAATCACAGTTACAGAAAGTCTTTCAGGACATATTAAGCATTCCAGGAAAGTGAATTTCCCCTCATTTACTTCTCTCTCCTTCCCTGGCATCTACAGGGGGCTAAACCACAGGAGGTCAAAAGTTAGATCTGGAATGAATTGGAGAAACTTTTCATTTTAATGATAAACCCTTTGTGAGATACCTGCCACCAAGAGAAAGTAGATAGATTTTCTGCATTACAATGCAATTCATTTTCAAAGGGTCTTTAGATATGGATACATTAGAACAAACAGAAAAAAAAATTCAAGGACTTCTGATCCAAACCAAGCTTTTTACAAGTTTATAGTAATATGTATATTTCAAAACTCAAAGTCACCTTCTCCTACATAAAGCAAATCCTATGACATTTTTCCAATTACCAAAAATATTTTTGAGTGCACATATACTACTTACTCAAAAGGATACACTAGGTATCAATTATGATTCTACATTTTAGCATTCATTTAGAGATAGACATTAATAGCTTCAAAAACCTTTGACTGCATCAAGCTAAAATATCCAAAAAACAAACAAACAAAAAAACCCACTTCTTTATTCAGTGCTGACCTAGGGAATCAAATGTTTATCTGGAAATAATACATGTTTAAAGAAGCCTGAGGGATAAACAATTCTAAATCTGGGCACTTAGGTCATCTGAACAAAATGGATACCAGTCAGAACGATTAACAAATTGCACATAAGAGAAAAGATTTGTGCATTTCAATGAGCGTTTTATTGTAATTTTATTTTAAACCCTCCTTTTCCTCTCCCCTCCATCCTTCCCCATTGAACAAATACAGCATAAACATGCAAAGATGTTCAAGGTTGAAAATCACTCCAAATCTATGTTTGCTCATACATAAAAAACCCAACAAAATCTGTTTCACAATGAATAACATCTAGCTGGGAATGCTAAATTGAGAATTATTGCAGAAAATTCAGCCTATAAGCAAGAGTAAATGTGGTCAATTTGCCATGGAAAGTATTGACCTAGTGCTTTTCCAACACCCTGTAGGCAAATGTCCCATTTCCTTTTGATGAAAAAGGGAAACTTCCTTGGCTTCCAACTCCTTCCACCAAAGAAAATTGTAGAAAAAATTGTCCATTTGATAATGGCATTTTTCTCAATTAATAGCCCATTAATGTCTACTTCACAATTTCCTGAATCTTATTTGATAAGAAAATAATGAATTGATTTAAGCAAATTCACAATTTTATTTCCTTGTATTTGTTGGGGGAAGACTACACTCAATTCTTTTTAATTGAGTGATGTGAAGGATAGAATAAAATCCATAAACAAATGTTTTCAAGTACTATTATATTATAACTAATATCAATATAGTATTCAGATTTGAATGTTATAGGACTGTTTTCATTGTACTTAAATGCCATTTTAACAAACAATAGCTTGAAATAAATTGGTTCTGTATTGAATATTAGAAACTTTTTGTATATGAAGGAAGTTTCACTGTGATTGAATGTTATAGAGGGAGCTTAAGAATGCACATATATAAGTGACTGCAAACCACTGCAACTACATAATCTAGTGAGACCAGACTCTTCAGTTAATTAAACAATCAGTCAATAAACATTAATTATCTCCTATATGCTAAGCACTATGTTGAACTCAGAAAAAACAAAGGGACATTAAAGGTAGTATTTTCTGTCAAAGAGCTCACAGTATGATGGGAAAAAAACAACATGCAAATAACTATGTACAAACAAGTTATAAACAGGAAAAATTGTCAATAATCAACAGAGGAAAGGCATGAAGAATACTGTGTGTAACATGAATCTGTACCTATAAGAAATATATATCACTTAAATAAGAATATCCAGGCATTTTATCAAAGATAAGATATTAAAATGCTATTATGCCGAACATACTCTATATAAAATATCAAAAATATTTTAATATTTATTTGCATTGCCCTTAGTTAAGGCATAGTTATTATGTTTCAGGAGAATATTTTAGTAAGAATTACCCTAACAATTTCAAAAAACCAAGCAAGTTCCACAGCAAACCAATGTCCATAAATAGGAAAACAAAGTTCACTTACCTGGATCTTCTATAGTTAAGTTCTTCGTTAACCATTGCACAATGTCTGACCCTATGATAAAATGTAAATAAATATGAACATTTGTACTTATTTTAATAACTCTAAACTTTCAAACAATTTATGGCTAATGACTTGTTTTTATTGTTTGATTTGCTTTAAAAATCAATAGTGATCCCATTTATAGAATTAGAAAAACAGAAAGTAGAGTGAATTTGGGAACAATGATGATAAATTTGGTTTTAATTCCATTTTCTATTCTAGATCAGTCCAATAAGCTTTTATTAAGTAACTGTTTTGTTCAGGGCAATGTGCTAATTTTGAGAATAATTCATTTTTAAATAAGAGAGAAAATAGATGCTAATTGCAGAACTATGACTATTAAGTATTATTGTGATTTTGGGAATAGAATTCTGTTGGAGAATTAGGATCCATTACAACTTCTGCCAGAAGCATGGTCTGTGATCTTGGTCAAATTTCTGACTTCATTTACTCCTCTGCACAACTGAAAAACAGTAAAAGTCACTGATAATATAATTCAGAGACATCTGAAATGATTAAAAAAACAGTGCTCATAAAATAATTCCAGGTACTTTGATGAAAACAGTAAGCTACACTAAGCTACAGGCCATGTTTCTATTAGCTGAAATCACTCTCCTTTTAGGTATTCCTTTACTCAAGTCTCTTAAACAAGGGGAATGAAAAATTTGGATCCTTAGTCCCAAAATCTAATCAATTATGTATTATTTTTATCCCTACTACTATTGCTCTATTCCTTTGGGAAAATTAGTTATTTTCCTTCTTATTCTTCCCTTTTTCTCTTTCCCCTTCCCTTCTTCCTCTCCATACCTCCTCCTGCCATACACACACACAATAAAACAAGATCATAAATTAGGTTAGGGGATTCTTAGTAAGGAAAATAATTACTCCTTTTTCTGTCTCACTTCCAAGATTTACTAGGTAATACAGATCTGGAGTCAAAAAGATGAGATCAAATTTGACCTCATACACTTACTATATGAACCTGGGCAAGTCACATATTTTATGTTTTCCCAGTTATAAAATTGAGATAATACTAGCATCTATCATATTTGTGAAGCTGTTAGCAAAGTGCATAGCATACAGTGGGCATTTAATCATTTTTCCCTTTTTTTTCTAAATTGATTATTGTTTTGAATAGAAATGTACTCTCTCCCCATCTCCTATCCTTTTGAGTGGCAGTTAAGTAAAATAGTGGTTTCTCTGCTGACTTGGTAATGCCCCCTCTGAACAGATACACACAATTTTACCTGACCCTATGATGATACTCAATCTCTGTAGTGACCAATTTTAAAGTTTTTATTGTATGAATTTTTGCTGTCCATTAAAATATCTTCTATTTGTAACACAATTGCAATGGAAGTAACTGTTGCCTGTACCATTATTATACTTAAAGTTGTATTTCTGAAGAAGTTATTATTGACATTAGACGGAATATAGCTGTGTCTTAATTTCAAAAAAACTACATTTTTCAAATTTGGCAATCATTTTTTAAATACTATGAAAAATGTAATATCCTATATTGAGTTTAATCTGGAGGAGCTTTTAATAAAGCTTTCCATGTGGTTGATCAGCCTATTTTGTCTTTACAAGACTGCTCCCTTTAAAGCTGTCTCTGATTCAAACGCAATTGAGAAGATGGATTCATCCAGACCCCGAAGGAAGTTTTAATGTAACCAGCCATGAGACTTCAAAACTCCAGCTCTGTAGGAAGGGAGTGAAATCACACACAAAAGCACAATTATTATAAAGTGTGTTCAGCCGTATGCCTTCAATTACTCTGTACAGGCATCTGTACTTCCTGAGGCATGATGTTGCCTTTTAAAAAACATATCTCAAATATTTAGAGCTCTACTTTTCAAACAAATGGGTAGCGATGCCTGACCCATGTAAGCTCCAACATGTCCAAATACTCAACTTCTTCCTCATCATAAAAAAAAAAAACAACTCATTTTAGGTTAAGGGATTCTTTAGCGACTGTTTGTAGGCAGTCATGGAAATTATTCATGCAGATGGAAAGATCCAAACAACAGTGCCAGGATTATAAATATTTCAAGTTGTGAAACATGCTAACAAATGGCCTCTGGAGACTTAAGAAGGTTTTTTTTACAACAATAAATACCAAAAGTGAAATTTTCAAAGATTTTTATAGGAGGACAGAAACTTTTCATTCTATGTTTTTAATGTCTGACATTTGTTCATCCCCAATTTGGTTTTAAAAGATAAAGTTTAAAATTACATGCCTTTCAACAGAATTTTGTATCAAAAAAGGGATCTAGTTATTCTGTGACAACATCAATATATTTCAGGGTGTTTCAGAGGAAAATCCAATGCATTAATTGGCACACTATACATTATTCTTTCATTGTCAAAGGTTTTTTGACGTTTCTCCCATTTTGCACTTATTATAATAAGAACAGTGTAAGATGGAGAAGGCGTGTATATATTAACAGGGATTCAGTGCAAAAAACATCTAGTGATATGTGTGTGTATATATGTGTGTGTGTTCCATAAGATCAAACTAGGTAAACAAACTTTTGCATCCAAAAAAAAGTCAATGCAGTTTTATGATGGATGCAGTCTTCCTCCAATAATAGTTACCTCCAATGCTGCTGCATTTTATTTGCTAGATCTGATGTCCTGTGCTCGGTCTTCATTCTTTTTATCTTTCTCCTGATAGAATGTCCTATTGTCCTTGACATTCTCTTCATAGGTTTCTACAGTACTGCTCTGTCTTGATTCTTTTTTTTCTCCTTCTCAATCTCATTCAAATCAATATTTTATGCCTTTTCCACACACCCCCAAGGCTATGTCAGTGGTCCATTCTCTTCTCTCTTATGGATCTCATTTGCTCCTCTGGTTATCTCTGTACAGATGACACTTGCATGTATTTATCAAGCCCAAGTCTCTCTCTTAAATTTCAGTCTCACTTCACTAGCTACCTTTTGAACATTCCCAAATGGATATCCCAAAGGCATCTCAAACTCAGTAGGTATAAAATAAAACAGTACATTTTCTTCCAAATACTCTCCTCTTCTGAACTTCCATATTTCTTTTTGAGATGCATATTATTCATTCAGTAACCCATGTTCATGACTTCTTAGTAGTCTTTATTTTTCCCCTAATCTCAATGATCATTTCTAATCAATTGTTGGAGTTTCATTATTGATTTAAGTTCCATTTCTCACCATGTGCCCCGTATCCCCAAATTAGATGGCCAACAACTTAGTTAGCCCCTCATCACCTCTTTAGATTACTAGAAGGATCTGGATTTCAGAAGATCTGAGTACAAATTCAGCTTCAGAAATTTATTAATTGTGTAATCTTAGGCAAGTCACAAAACATTATCTACTTCCATTTTCTCATCCCAAAACAGGGGTAATAATACTACTTCCCTTCTAGGGTTGTTGTGAGTATGAAATGAAATAAGATTTGTAAAGCAAAATATAAATTTCTCTCAGCTTCATCCTCATTCTCCTCATTACCTTTCACCTGAAGAATTGTGAGTCCAGTTTTTCAATGTACCCTCCATTCAATTTCCTAAATAATTATCCTACAGCATGTGTGACCATGATACTCATCTCCAAACCTTCAGTTGTTATTTATTACCTCTACAATGAAATATAAACTACGCACATTGACATTTCAAATGCCTCATAATCTGATTCTAACCATTCTTTCCAGATTTATTTCATATTGCTTTTCTTTGTTTACTTTCCATTCCAACCAAACTGGTCTTGCTGTTCTTTGATCTCCACATCTCATATTCATTTTCTCTATCTTTACACATAGGCTGTCACCAAATCCTGGAGTGCACTCTCTCTCTTTATCTCAGCCTAGATTTCCTAGCCTCCTAAAAGACTAAACTCAGGGGTCAACTCCTAAAGAAAACCTTGTCTGACCTAATCTTTCCAAATTCTCTCTGTCTCTGTCTCTGTCTGTCTCTGTCTCTGTTTCTGTCTCTGTCTCTGTCTCTGTCTCTCTCTCATTTTTGCTTATACAATATCTTCTTAGTAGAATGTAAATTTCTCAAAGGGATTTTTTTTTCCTTTTTTCCCCCTTTTTTTGGTAGTCCCATGCATTTCATTTTATGCATTTATTTTATGCACCATATATTATAGATTTACTTTCTATGCTTTCTGAGGTCATTTACTATTTTTTCTGGTAAATTTATTTTTAATACACATTATTAATCATGTTTGTATAGAAAAATCAAAGCAAAAAGGAAAAACCATGGGATAGGTTTAAAAAAACAGAAAAAAAGTAAGTGAACATAGTATGGGTTGATTTACATTCAGTCTCCTTAGATCTTTTTCTGGATGCTGATGGCATTTTCTGTTCAAAGTCTATTGGGATTGCTTTGGATCATTGAACCACTGAGAAGAACCAAGTCTTTCACAATTGATCATCGCACATTCTTGCTATTGTGTACAATGTATTCCTGGTTCAGCATCAATCAGTTCATGTAAATCTTTTCAGGTCTTTCTAAAATCAGCTTGTTCATAATTTTTTATAAAACAAAAATATTCCATTATCTTCACATACCATAACTTGTTCAGCTAATCCCCAATTGATGGGCATCCACTCCTTTTCCAATTCTTTGCTACCACAAAAAGAGCCGCTATGAACATTTTTGCACATATGGGTCCTTTTCCCTTCTTTATGATTTCCTTGGGATACAGACCCAGTAATGGCACTGCTGAGTCAGAGGATATGCACAGTTTTACAGACTTTTGGGCACAGTTCCAAATTGCTCTCCAGAATAGCTGGATTATTTCATAACTCCAGCAACAATTCATTAGTGTCCCAGTTTTCCTATATCTTTTCCTGTCACCATGACTATAAATGACTTTAATTTCATCATCTGAAAATTGTCTGTTTTTATCTTTTGACCATTTTATTTTTGACCATTTATTAACTGGGAAATGACTTGTGTTCTTATAAATTTGACACAGTTCTTTATAAATTTTAGAAATGAGACTTTTATCAGAAACACTGTAAATATTTTCCCCAGTTTTGTACTTCCTTTTTAATATTGTTTCTCTTGATTTTGTTTATGCAAAATTTTTTTTCATTTGATGTAATCAAAGTTCCATTTTGCCTTTCATATTGTTCTTGAGTTCTTTATTTATAGATTCCTCCTTTCTCCAAAGATCTGATAGGTAAATTATCCCATTCTCCTAATTTGTTTATGGTATCATCCTTTATGCCCAAATCTTGTACCAATTTTGACCTTATTTTGGATGTAGTATAAGATATAGGTCTATATTGAGTATCTGATATATTATTTTCCAGTTTTCTCAGCAATTTTTGTCAAACAGTGAATTCTTATTTCAGAAGCTGAAATATGGAGATTTATCAAATACTAGATTACTATAGTCTTGATTATTGTGTTGTGTGCATCTATTTATTCCATTGATCCACCACTCTATTTCTTAGCCAGTACCAAATGGTTGTGATGACTGCTGCTTTATAGTTCATTTGGTACTTTGGTACTGCCAAGACACCATCTTTTGTATTTTTTTCATTAATTCCTGAAAGGGACATATTTTCATACTGTTTCAATATTCCCAGTGCTTAACACAGTATTTTTATGTGGTAGGTATTTTTAATGCTTATTGAATAGGACTATTTGAAAATGTTCAGGCCTAGAAAAGTGCCCCTGAAGCAAGCAGTTTAAACTGACTTGAGAACAAATTTTTAATTTTCAGTGTGAGCATTTATACCTTAGACAAATGCTACTTGTAAGGTTATAATTCATGATTTTTTTTATTATCTAGATTAAATAAAGTGATGAGAAAATATGAACAATACAGATTAGACTTTAAAATGTGTCTTACGTACATTTTTTTTCTAAAGCTGACTATAGAATGCTTGAGCATTCTATAGCGACATTTGGAAAGGTTTCCTTGCAGAAGGTGGAGCACTGTGAGGTGAAAAATGGATAATTTTGATTATATTAAGTTAAAAAAAGTTTTTTACAAATAAAACAAAAACAGCCAAGATTAGAAATAATCTTAACTAAAACACGATGGAAGCTAAGGAAGCCAATAGGCTGAGGTGAGGGGAAAAGCATTCTAGGAATGGGAGAAAGTCAAAGAAAAAGGCAATGAGTTAGGAGAGGAAAGTTTTGTACAAGAAAAAGCAAAAAGGCTAGTCACCAAATTGGAATATATAGACTAAAGTGTGAGGGGTATAGAAAAAAACTAAATTATGAATGTTTTTAAAAGCCAGAGGGTTTTATATTTTTGATCCCAGAGGCAATAAGCAGTCACTGAAGTTAACTGAAGGGATGACATGGTCAAACTTGCATTTTAGGAAGATCATTTTGGAAGATGGCCATATCATTAAGTGTCTGTGTACTGAAAACTTTATTCATTTTTAAAAGTATTTTTCCAATTACAAGTAAAGTTAATCTTCAATATTCATTTTTGCAGCATTTTGAATTCCAAACTTTTTTCTCCTTCCCTCCCTTAGCTTCCAGTCCTTTTCTCAAGAGAGCAAGCAATATGACATAGGTTACACATGTCCAATAATTTTAAATGCATTTCTATATAGTCACACGGTGAAAGAAAAAATCAGACAAAAATGGAAAAACCACGAGAAAGAAAACAAAAAAGTTGAAAATAGTATGCTTGGATCCACATTCAGTCTCCATAATTCTCTCTCTGAATGCAATTGGCATTTTCTATCCCATGTTTATTGGAATTGTCTGAGAAGAGCTAAGTCTATCATAGCTGATCATCACATAATATTTTTGTTACTGTGTACAGTGTCCTTTTGATTCTGCATATTTCATTCAGCATCAGTTTATGTAAGTTTTCTCAGGCTTTTCTGAAATCAGCCTGTTCATCATTTTTATAGAACAATAATATTCCATTACCTTCATATACCACAGTTTATTCAGCCATTCCCCAATTTATGTGCATATACTCAATTTACAATTTCTTGTCACCACAAAAAGAGCTGCTACAATTTTTTTTGCAAATGTGAGTCCTTTCCCCTCTTTTATGATCTCTTTGGAATACAGATTCAAGAGTGGTGATGAGGTCCTGAATGGTATTTTAGACTAAGAGAAAATAAAGAATAGATCCCTGAGGAAAGCAAGCAGAAGACTCTGATAGCGATCAATTTAGTTCAATGTTCTTACCCTTTAAGGAGGTGGTCCAGTATGGAATTCAAATTATATCAAACTCCTGAGACCCACCTTTTGTAGAAATCCAAGACATGTTCCTGAGGTTAAATTTTCCTTGTAAAATCTACTTGTGGGTCATCCCATGGCTTGCTGCCATGCTGTCCTTCCCCATGCCATGTGGTATCTCCTCTAACTCCACTATGCTTCTCAACCCAACTTCTCAGCTTACAGCTAAGTGACCATTTTAAGATGCTAAGTCCCTTTCAATATTTAGCCTGACAGTTAATCACATGCACAACCTCATGGAGTGCTCCTTCTTTATTGAGTAATTTTGATTTCCCCTGAGGAACTTATCTTTCATATCCTCTCCCACTCTGTTTCATATTTATCATTCCCACTATTGTATACCTTGATTTTGTCTAGAAACTATTCCTCTAAATAAATTCACCTTTTGCTAAAGAAAATGGTTATTGTGGATTCTTCATATGACCAAACCCCAAGTTTTGATGCTTGCCATCATTTGGTACCAAAACCTCACATCATATATCACATCAGTGGCACTACTAGACCAAAGGCTATGAAGAGTTTTATAGACATTTGGGCATAGTGTGAATAGTATTTTTCATCATAAATTCAGAATTATCTTGGATCAGAGGATTGATCAAAATAGCCCAGTCATTTAGAGCTGATAGTCATGCAATGTTGCTGTTGTATACAGTACTCTCCTGATTTTGCTCACTTTACTTTTCATCAATTCATAGAAGTCAGGGTTTTTCTTGAAGCCATCTTGCTCTTTGTGTCTTTTGCCACAACTGGGTTCCATTACAATCATATGCCAAATTTTTTTCAATTATCCTTTAACTTATGGAAAATATGGGTTTGAAGGAATAATTGCACAGGAAAAATGGCTTTTACAAGTGTCTGGGAAAAATACCAACAAATACAAAGAGAGGAAAACTCAAATAACACAAATCTATTCTTCAAATTTTTAAAATCCACAAAATAGAATTATGTATTCTAAATATAAAAGGAGCCTAAGATGACCTACCCCACAAATGTGATGTACACTCAATAAGAAAAGGTACCAAACACTTAAAAAAAGACTACTGTTCTGCAAAAATTTTCATATACAAATACTCAATCTATAAAATGTTTTATAGTTTGATATGCCATGATTCAGTGTATCCTAATAAACTATGGTGAGATTTCTTCCACTATCCAGCCAGTTAAAACAGAACTGAACAAAATGCTCCAGATGTGATCTGACTAGGGAACAACTCAGAAGACTCACTGTTCTCTGTGTTCTGTGTCCCCTAAATCTTTTAAAACAATCTTATTATCTTTTTTGACAACCATATCACAATGTTAACTCATAGTGGCTCTTGAAGGACTGAAACCCCTGTATTACACATGAAAATAAGTGTATTCCTTTGTATAATTATAAATATAACTACATCTTGCTTTGTGAAAAAGTTGTCAGCATGAAAAACCATTTCAAATTGGAGCTTGTATAAGCTGAACCATATTCTAAATGAGTTATAGCTCTCATTTAAAGGAATTCTATGCTGTATGTTTTTGTAAAATGGAAATGGCTTCTATAAAATGCATGTTACCATTCTCCAATATTTATTTATTTTTATGTATTTTCAAACTTGGAATTTTTAAAGCTGTGTGTGATATAGATACAAATATAGGTAGAGATATACATACACATGTATATCTTACCTTTTGACATTCACTAAAGCTTCAAAATGGGGTACCTACATGGTATAGTGGATAGAGCTTCAGGCCTGGAGTCAAGAACTACCTGAGTTCAAATGCAGCATCAGATACTAGCTATTTGGCCCTGGGCAAAGACTCTTAACCTATTTTGCTTCAGTTTTCTCAACCACAAAATAAGCTAGAGAAGAAAATGGCAAACCAGAAAAGGCCAAATAAGGTCAGAAAGAATTGGACATAACTAAAATGACTGAATAACAAAAACAAAGAGCTCAAAAAATTAATTTGAGTATTACCAACACAGTACAGACAGTAAAGGGGGCAAAATAAATAGAGGAGAGCACCTTCTAACAACATGCTACACCTGTGTATTCTAGGAGAGCCACAGAAAAAGAGTCAATCAGGAGAGCATTAATTAGAATTTATGTGACTTTTTCTCTAAAGAAACTGCATCTAACAGAAAGGAAACTTGAATGATATATATATATATATGTATATATGAACATATATATAATTTATATATATATTATATATATAAACTGTACAGTACAAGGCTAGTTGGATTTTTTTACTTTATAAACTACTGTTCTAACTTTCCGTGGCTATAGACTACATGGTAGAGTCTCAAACAATGGCAGGCTCTATAAATAGTGACAAATTATAAATCAAAAAGATGGGAATTTGAGTGGATTGTTTGGAAAGGACCATCTGCAACCATGGTCAGTATTGCCATTTTTGAGTGCAAAGGAGGACAATGATTATAGCATCCTTTCTCTTCCCAAATCTGTGGTAAAACATCACTACATAAAGAATATAGAATAATGATGAGTCTGTCCTCTTTAGTTATTTTGAAATAGTTACTTAATTCATGGTAGATTGGTAATTTTAACTCAATTCACTTTTTGATATATAAAGAATATAAATCACAGGACACATTATCTAATGGGTCTCGTAAAAGGGAGCCAGATAATACGTCTGTGATTCTACTTGTGTCCCTTCAAAGCTCATGATGGTTTATTAAAGCATTTCAGCAATTGTAAAACATAAGAGCAAACAGTGCAATGCTAGGTGATTAGATAATAAAAGAAATTTAACAGACCCAGAGAAATGCTTCATGCCTTCACTGCAGAGATCAATTTGAGTATTTAATACAACTAAGGATCTACATATATATATATATGTACATATATATATATATAACCCCACTATGTTTACATAATTATTGTCATCATTATCATCAATTATTTTGGTCTAGTTCTGTACATTCACTGGTTTGGGGAACCCCAACCAACAACATTGATCAACAACTTACATGCAATTTTAAAGAGACACTTAAGGCACTTGAGAGATTAAGTTATTTGTTCACAGTCACAATGTGTATCCAACCAGACTCAAGTCCAGTTTTTTGCACTCAATATGTTGCCTTTGTCTCCATATTGGTTGTCTCAAAAAACTTTTAACATATTAAAGCTAAATACTGCACTAAGACTTTTGATGTACTGTTTATATCCTTTCTAAATGAACAAAGGTAAGAGCTGGTATTCCTTTTATGGAATATGAAAGCTATTTATTTCTACTCATGAAGAGAATCCTACCAAGCCAATATCATGACTACATACATAAAGATACTTGAGAAATATATTTTTGTGAGAAAAATTCATTTATGAATAAAAAGACCCTCCTAGGCAATCTCAAAAGGTTCCCATTGAATTTTATATTAGGCTTCCTTAATGAAATAGGTCAAATATTTTAACATACTGAATATTAAATTGACTGCCCCACAGACAGAAAAATAATTCATAATCAAGCAACTTTCAATACCACATGCCTTGGTAGTTCCCTTTTCTTTTACATTATAATCAGTACTGTCACTGTTGCCTCATCAAGCAATTATCTGCTTTTAAAATATCACACAAAATGCAAGAGCCTTTAATTCACTTGGACTAAGGCTTTAAGGGAAATGATCAGCATAGTCATTCAAATTATATTTTAGTAGTTTTTTTTTTAAATGAAATTGTGGAGGCACTCATGTTACAAACTTTTGTTTTTTGCTTTATATAGAATCTTCCCCATCTTGATCAATGAAATCAGCACAGAGCAAAATGAAGATGTCACATGTTTCCTGGTATATGTTCTCTTAGGTTACTTACACATAGGTTGCTTCTATTTTGCCACACTCGCAAAACTTAATATAGCCTTTTTCCAGGTCTCATAATAATTACATGTACAATCCAATCCCTTTTTAACATGTACCTGTGCTCAGATAATTATATAATAAATGGTACTTTCCTGGAGCACAAGCCCTCTAAATTATATAGTTCTTATCAAGTCATGCTTCTGGAAAGAGAAACCTGTTATCAAGTCACAGATCTTCATTCACTGCTACACAATATTCAATTTCAGTGGCAGTTTAAGCTTCATTTTCTTACATGGTAAGAATTCAAACATTTTACCATCTTCATGAAAGAGCTACATAAATAAGTAATTTTTGAATCAAGTTTATTTTTTGAACATTTTCTAAGCTAAAATATTGAAGCTGATCTCTGTATTTCAATGAACTTCTTTTGAAGACATTATTTGTCTGTTATGCTATGACATAACACAAAATATTCAAAAATATGTGAAAAAGTTATATCACACACCTCCCTGCAGACACTGAGACGTATCAATGAGCTTGCTGTTTTCCTCCACTTAAATCTTCTTCTAGAAATTCATTATGACATGGAGTGACTTTGGTTTTGGAGCAACAATACCAATGGAATAGAAATTGGTAGGTCTTATCATACCAGAAAGGTTTATAATTGAGATCTGACAAAGAACTATGCTTCTGTCACCTGAAGATCAATTTAGTTAAATGTAGAAAGTCTTATCACTAAAGGATGGGTCAGCAGATGTCATGGCCTTCTTTGCAACTCATGAAGACAGTCTACTATGACAAAGATAGTCTACAATTTTCAGGGCTGAAAGAGGAACCTGAATTAAAATCCTGGCTTTGAAGCTTATCACTTGTGTGCCATCATAGATAACATTGAATATCTCCTAACCACAGCTTCCTCATTTTACCTTTTTTATTGTAGCAATAATATTGATTTTTAATATATATTGCTTTATGAGTCATGTTGGGAGAGAAAAATCAGAGCAAAAGAAAAAACACATGGCAGAGATTAAAAAAAAACAGAAAAAAGAAGTGAACATAGCATTTGTGGGTTTACATTCAGTCTCCTTAGATCTTTTTTCTGGATGCAGATGGCAATTTCTATCCAAATTCTATTGGGATTGCTTTGAATCACTGAACTACTGAGAAGAATCAAGCCTTTCATAGTTGATCATCACACATTCTTGCTGTTATGTTGTACAATGTATTCCTGGTTCTGCTTGTTTCATTCAACATTAGTTCATGTAAATCTTTCCAGGATTTTCAATAATCAGCCTATTCATCAATTTTTATAAAACAATAATATTCCATCATCTTCATGTACCACAGCTTGTTCAGCCATTCCCCAAATGATGGGCATCTACTCATTTTCCAGTTTTTTGCTACCACAAAAAAACCTGCTACAGACATTTTTGCACATGTGGGTCCTTTCCCTTTCTTTATGATATCCTTGGGATACAAACACTACTGGGTCAAAGGGTATGCACGATTTTATAATCTCTTGGACTATTGCTCTCCAGAATGGTTGTATCATTTCACAACTCCATCAACAACGCATTAATGTCTCAGTTTTCCCACATGCCCTCCAACATTAATCATTATCTTTTCCTGCCATCTTAGCCAATCTGAGAGTTCTGAGGTGGTACTTCAGAGTGGTTTTAAATTGCATTTCTCTAATCATTAGTGATTTAGAACATTTTTTCATATAATTATAAATAGTTTTAATTTTGTTATCTGAAAATTGTCTGTTCATATCCTTTGACCATTTGTCAATTGAGGAATGATTTGCATTCTTATAAATTTTATACAGTTCTTTACATATTTCAGAAATGAAACCTTTATCAAAAATACTGGCTGTAAAGAATTTTTCCTAGCTTTGTACTTCCCTTTTAATCTTGTTTCTGTTGGTTTTGTTTATGCAAAACATTTTAATTTAATATAATCAAAGTTGTCCATTTTACCTTTCATAATGTTCTCTAGTTCTTCTTTGATCATAAATTCCTCCCTTTTCCAAAGATCTGATAAGTAAAGAATCCCTTGTTCTCCCAATTTGTTTATGGTATCACCCTTTATGCCCAAATCTCATATCCATTTTGACTTTATTTTGGTATGGGATGTGAGATGTAAGTTTGTACCAAGTTTCTAATATATTATTTTCCAGTTTTCCCAGCAATTTTTGTCAAATAGTGAATTCTTATTCCAGAAGCTGGAGTATAGGGGTTTATCAAATACTAGATTGCTATAGACCTTGATTATTGTGTCATGTGTATCTAATCCATTCCACTAATGTACCACTCTATTTCTTAGCCAGAACTCATATGATTTTGATAACTGAGGCTTTATAATATAATTTTAGGTTTGGTACTGCTAAGCCACCTTCTTTTATATTTTTTCATTAATTCCCTTGATATTCTTGACTTTTTTTTCCAGATGAATTTTGTTATTATTTTTATAGTTCTATAAAATAATGGTTTTGGTGGTTTAAGTGGTATAACACTGAACAAGTCAACCAATTTAGGCAGAAGTGTCATTTTTATTATATTAGCTCAGACTACTCATGAACAATTCATATTTTTGCAACTATTTAGATCTGACTTTATTTGTATAAGAAATGTTTTGAAACTGTGTTCATATAGTTCTTGGTTTGTCTTGGCAGGTAGAACCCCAAGTATTTTATTTTGTGTACAGTAATTTTAAGTGGAATTTCTCTTTCTATCACTTGTTGATAAACTTTGTCAGTAATATATGGAAATGCTGATGATTTGGGTTTATTTTATATCCTACAACTTTACTAAAGCTGTGAATTATGTCTAGTAGATTTTTGGATGATTTTCTAGAATTTTCTAAGCATATCAACATATCACCTGTAAAAGAGGAATGCTTTTATTTCCTTATTGGCTATTCTAATTCAATTTCTAGTGCAATATTGAATAATAGTGGTGATAATGGACATCTTTGTTTCACCCCTGATCTTATTGGAAATGCATCCAGCTTCTCTTCATTACAAATAATTCTTGCTATAGCTTTAAGATAGATACTGCTTATTAAGCAGTAATCTGAAAGAAAGCTCACTTTATTCTTATGCTTTCTAGTATTTTTAATAGGAATGAGTAGTGTATTTTGTCAAAAACTTTTCCTGCATCTATTGAGATTATCATATGATTTCTGTTGGTTTTGTTACTGATATGATTGACTATGGTAATAGTTTTCATGATATTGACCAGCCCTGCATTTCTGACATAAATCCCATTTTGTCATAGTGTATTATCATAGTGTATTTTAAATAGATAAATTTTATTTATTTAAATAATCTCTTTGCTAATGTGTCATTTAAATTTTTTTGCATCAATATTCATTAGAAGAATTCTTCTATAATTTTGTTTTTCTGTTTTGATCCTTCCTGGTTTAGGTCTCTGTGCCATATTTGTGTCATAGAAGGAATTTAGCAGTACTCCTTTACCTATTTTTCCAAATAGTTTATGTAGCATTGGAATTAATTATTCTTTAAATGTTTGTTAGAATTCATTTGCAAATTGGCTTGGAAATTTTTTCTTAAGGAGTTCATTGATGATTTGTTCAATTTCTTTTTCTAAAATGAGACTATTTAAATAGTTTATTGCTTCTTCTATTAACCTGGACAATTCACATTTTTGTAAAAATTCATCCATTTTTGTTAGATTGTCAAATTTGCTGTCATACAGTTGGGCAAAATAATTAATTATTTCTTTAATTTCTTTGTCATTGGTGGCAAGTTTACCCCTTTCATTTTTGTACTGGTAATTTGTTTGTTTGTTTTTTCTTTTCCTTTTCTGATCAAATTAGCCAAAGGTTTATCTATATTGTTAGGTTTTTTTTCATAAAACCAACTCTTAGTTTTGTTTATTAATTCAATAGTTTTCTTAGTTTCAATTTTATTAATTTCTCCTTTGAGTTTCAAAATTTCTAATATAGTATTTAATTGGGGATTTTTTATTTTTTT
>JAJPUD010000438.1:462573-529865 GCA_023553655.1 Myrmecobius fasciatus
GGAGGGTCAGTGCTTTCTTTGAAGCCAAATGTGTCTGATATACTCTCTTAGAGTCCAATCTAATGAGAGTAAGGTTTACACAATACTCATCACCCTCCCTTCTTTCCCTCAATTATATTAGATCTTCTATGTCTCTTTATTAGATTTTGCCTTATTTTACCTCCTTTAATTTACTTTATTTTGCCTCCTTTTCTCCCCTCCCCCCTTTTTCTTTTTCAGTATGGTATCCCTTCCACCTCTATTTTCTTTTCCATTACTATCAAAGAAAAATCAAATTATACTGCCATTCTTTAAAGGATACCTATAGTAGGAATATAGTTCTCAAGAGATTTCCTTTTTACCTTTTTATGTTTCTCTTGAGTTCTCTATTTGGAGGTCAAATTTTTTGTTCAGATCAGGTCTTTTCATTAGAAATAGGTGAAATTCTCCTGTATCATTGAATGACCATCTTCTTCCCTGGAAGATGATGCTCATTCTAGCCGGATAACTTATTCTTGGCTGTAATCCGAGTTCTTTTGCCTTTCGGAATATCTGGTTCCAGGCCCTTCGATCCTTCAATGTGGAAGCTGACAGATCCTGTGTAATTCTAATGACAGTTCCTCAGTATTTGAACTGTTTCTTTCTAGCTGCTTGCAATATCTTTTCCTTGGTGCGATAGTCCTGAAATTTGGCCACGATATTCCTTGGGGTTTTAATTTTGGGGTCTCTTTCTGGAGGTGATCGGTGAATTCTTTCAATGCCAATTTTGCCTTCTGATTCTAAAACATCAGGGCAATTCTCTTTCATGATTTCCTGGAAGATAGCATCCAGGTTCTTTTTTTCATCGTGGCTTTCAGGGAGTCCGATAATCCTTAAATTGTCTCTCCTGGATCTGTTTTCCAAGTCAGTTGTTTTTCCTAGGAGATATTTCATATTTTCTTCTATTTTTTCATTTTTTTTGTTTTTGTTTAACTGATTCTTGAAGTCTTTTTGAGTCATTTACTTCTATTTGTTCATTTTTAATTTTTAAAGTATTATTTCCTTCAGTTATCTTTTTTAGCTCCTTTTGTAGCTGGCCAATTGAATTTCTTGATTCAATGCATTCTTTTTCTATTTTACCAGTTTTATTTTTCAATGAATTGTTGTCTTTTTCCAATTCACCAATTTTGTTTTTCAGTGAATTGTTGTCTTTTTCCAATTCACCAATTTTGATTTTCAGTTCACCATTTTTATTTTCCAGTGAATTGGTGATTTTTTCCAATTCACCAATTTTGTTTTTCAATGAACTGTTTTCTTTTTCCAATTCACCAGTCCTATTTTCCAGTTTTTGATATTTCTGTTGCCCTGATCTCAATTTATTTCCCCATTCTTCTTCTAGCTCTCTTTTGAGATTCTTAATGCAATCATCCAGGTAAGCCTTCTGAAAGGGAGACCAACTTAAGTCTGCCTTTGTGGCTTCATCTGGGATTGTTTTCATAATGTCAGGATCTGGGGACTGTTCTATTTTTTCTCCGTAAAAGCTTTCTATGGTGAGAGCTCTCTTCTGCTTCTTGCTCATGATTTAAAGTTGGGATATTGGTCAAAACCAGAGAAAACTGCAACGATTTGTATTTGCCCTGGGGCAGTTTGTCGAGTTGACTTCCGGTCTGAGAATGGTCGGGCTAGATTCGCACTAGGACCACGTTTTCAGCTGGTCTTGATCCACCCTTTTCCAAAGGCAGATCTGCCAAAGCACCTGCCCGCAAGCAGAGCAAAGTGGCCCAGGCATCTCCCCGGGGCTTCCTGGGTGCCCAAAATCCGCCCCTCTATCGCAGCCCTGACTTCCACCCCGGCTGGAGTCTGATTGCGACCCGCGGCCGATTTCCCCTGAGGCTAACCTTCTCCGGAGTTCTTTCAAGGTAGATCTTTGATAGAAGTGCGTTGTAGTCCGAATGCTTGGAGGTGCTCTCACTTAGAAACCAGTTGGAAGGCTTACTTTGTCTGGGTTTGAGGGAATGTCCCGGGAGTTCACAGAGAAAGCTGTCAGCAGTTCGCCATCTTGGCTCCGCCCCCTAATTGGGGATTTTTAATTTGTTCTTTTAAAACTTTTTTTCATTTCATGCCTAATTCATTGATCTCTTCTTTCCCTATTTTATTTATGTAGCTATTTAGTGATATAAAATTTCCCTAAGAACTTCTTTGGCTACATAAAATGGGTTTTGGGTATGTTGTCTCATTAACATCATTTTCTTGGGTGAAATTATGAATTGTTTCTGTAATTTGTTGTTTGACCCATTTATTCATTTGAATTAGATTATTTAATTTCCAATTGGTTTTTAGTCTATCTTTCCCTGGTCCTTTATTGAATATAATTTTGTTTCATTGTAATCTGAAAATTAAGCATTTACTATTTCTGCCTTTTTACATTTGATTGTGAGCTTTTTATGCTCTGACACATGGTCAATTTTTGTGAAAGTGCCATGTACTATTGAGAAAAAGATGTATTCTTTTCTGTCCCTATTCAATTTTTTCCAGAGGTCTATCATATTTAGATTTTCTAGGATCTTGTTAACCTCCCTAGTTTCTTTTTTGATTATTGTGTGGTTAAATTTGTCTGATTCTGAGAGGGGAAGGTTGAGATCCCCCACGAAAAGAGTTTTGCTGTCTATTTCTTCCTGTAACTGGCTTAAAATCTTATTTAGGAATTTATCTGCTCTATGACTTGGTACATACCCATTTAGTATTGTTATTACTTCATTAGTTACAGTACCCTTTATCAAGATATACTTTTCCTCCTTACCTCTTTTAATGAGCTATTTTTTTACTTTTGCTTTATCTGAGATCAGAATTGCTACCCTTGTTTATTTTTTTATTTCAGCAGAAACAAAATAAATTCTGTTCCAGCCTTTTACCTTTGCAATGTATGTCTCTCTATGTCAAATGTGTTTCTTGTAAAGAACATATTGTAAGATTCTGTTCTTTAATCCACTCTGCTATTTGCTTCCCTTTTATGGCAGAGTTCATCCTATTTACATTAACAATTATGATTACAAACTCTGTATTTCCCTCCATCCTATTTTCTCTCCTTTATACACTTTTGTTCTCTCTTTTCACCCTGTCCTTAGTCCTATGTTTTTTTTACCCACTCCATCCACTACCTTATCTCCTATCACTCCTCCCCCTTCTCCTAGTAGAATTTTTTCCCACTCCACCCATTACTTTATCTTTTATCAACCTTTCTTCATTCTATTACCTTTTTCTCTAATATTCTTGAGCTCCCTTCTATCCTGTCCCTCCCTTTTCTTTTCCTCTTTCTCCTCTTATTTCTTTATAAAATTGGATAAATTTCTACACCCAACTGAATGATTAAATTATTCCCTCTTAAAGCTAAAACTGATGAGATCAAGCTTCAAACAATGATTATCTCTCTCCCTTCTCTCCCTCCATTGTAATAGGTCTTTTGCAACTCTTCATGTGAACTAATTATCCCATAATACCTCCCCTTTCCTCTTTTTCTAGTACATTCCCTCTCCTTAATGTCTTTTTCTTTGATGTCATCATATAAGGGACCATTCACAACCATTCCTCAATTCATGTGATGCCCTGTCTCTGTCTACCCCAGTGACAGATACAATTCCCAAGAGTTACACATATTGTTTTCCTATTTAGGAATGCAAAGCTTAACCTTTAAATATATATTTTTCCTTGTTTACTTTTTTATGGTTCTCTTGCATCCTGTATTTGTAAAATAAATTTTCTATTTGGTTCTGGGTTTTTTTTTCAATAGAAATGATTGAAAGTCTGTTACTTAAAGATAACATTGAGTCTCACTGAGTAGTTAATTCTTAGTTGTAATCCCAGTGTTCTAGGTCCTCCTAGAAGCTTCCAGTTCTTGGGTAGTCATGACTGTTGCTCCTTGATATTTAAATTATTTTTGTCTGGCAGCTTTCAATATTTTCCTTCCTATTATAGTTTTGGAGTTTTGCAACAATGTTCCTTGGGGTTTTCCTTTTGGGATCTCTTTCCAGAGGAGATCAATGGATTCTTTCAATAAGTAATTTCCCCCTCTGTTTCTAGAACATTGAGGCAGTCTTTCTTAATGATCTCTTGTAGAGTACTAAACAAGCTCATTTTTGGTCATGGCCTTCAGATAGGCCAATAATTTTTAAGTTGTCTCTTCTGGATCTATTTTCCAGGTTGACTGTTTTGCCAGTGAGGCATTTCACATTATCTTCCATTCTTTTTCATTCTTTTTAGTTTATTTGACTGATTCTTGCTGTCACACAAAGTATTAGCTTCCATTTGTCCTGTTCTAATTTTTAATGTGTGATTTTCTTCAGTTATCCTTTGTATCTCTTTTTCCATTTGGTTTATTCTACTGTTTAAGTAGCTATTTTCTTTAGATATTTTCCTTCTTTTTCCAATCTGTTGATTCTCTCATGCATACCTCTCATTTCTTTTCTCATTTTTTTCTTCTACCTCTCTTATTTGCCTTTTGAAGTCTTTTATCAGCATTTTCAAAAAGCCTCTTTGGGCTTTAGACCAATTTATCTCACTCTTAGAAATTTCTTCTGTGGACATTCTGTCCTCTTCTAAGTTTGGGTTTTGGTCTGTCCTGTCACCATAGTAGCATTCTTTGCTCAAGATACTTTTTTCTTGTTCATTTTGTTTCCTTTTCTTTAGGTATTTCCTCTTTTCCTTTCCTTTTTAACTTTTAAAGTGGAATTCTGCTCCAGGTGGCATTGTCCCAAGCTTCCTATGAAGCTCTGAGCCTTGACTTTGGGCACAGGGGCCCCTTGTGTTTATAGGGAGTAGCTTAGCTGTTTTTCCCAGAAAACAACCTTGTTTTCCAGAGTATGCCTTCTGAGCTGTACTGGGGGCTGCTCCACTGATTTACTCTTCTACTGAGCCAGGACTGAGTGTCTTAGTTGTTGATTTGCTGTGGCTAAAACCCTCTCACTAGCTTCCCAGTCTGACTTGGCTGAACACCTTTTTCACCCCAGTAAAACTGTTTTTTGAAGTTTTTTCAGTCTAAGCCAGAGAGTAGTTTCATTCCATTAGACTCTGATCAGAGGCTTAATTTCATTTGTTTTTCAAGGGAAACTAGGAAAGCTCGAACAGTTTCCTGACTTTATTCTTCCATCTTGTCTCCACCCCCAAAACTCAACTCTTCTTCATTTTAAAAAGAGACAATAATAGTTGTACTATTCATCTTAAAGAGTTACTATAGGATAGCATTTTGTAAATCTTACAGCTCCATAATAATAATAGCTTATAGTTAAATTGTACATAAAAAATTGTCAAGTGTATGAAATAAAAGCAGCATCATATTAATGTCTGCCAATTACTTTGTAAATATAATTTCATTTGGTCCATCTTTATAACAAGCTGGTAAGGTAGATACCCCTATTATCCCTATTTTTATAGATGAGGATACTGAAACTCACCAAAATGGGTTTTCTGTTGTCACAAATCTAGTGAATGTTGTAAGTATAAGATCCCTATTAATGGCAGCATCCTGCAGACACCAACTGTCATAGGAAATATCAAGGGAAGCAGCTCCTCTGGAAAAGCTGACCCATTCCCACCTAATTGCAATCAGCTGCCATCCAGAGTGGAAAGACAGTTGAAGCAGCAAAACACTATAAAGAAGGAAAAAAAAGTAGAATGTTCCAGGCTTGTCAAACCATCACCATCACCTTGGAGCCTTGGAAAGATCACTCCCCACCTTTCCCCATCTCACTAGATCATCTTAAAGCTTAGCTCGGGCAGTTATTATCAAAACTGGAATTAGTTGAGAAGTTGTGTATCTTTCTTAGTGCCAAGAGCTACACGTCTATATGACCTGTAAATAATATAGAAGAAATCATTAATGTTTTCTACTGGGCTTGGAATAGGTGAACTCCTTTCCTTAGTGAGAAAGTACATCCTACTTCTATAAAAGGACTGTATACTGGTGAAAATGAAATGTATAGCTCCATAAACTCAAATAATAATTATAGATAAATATAAAAAGGATCTTAGACACTGTTTAGTCCAATAGCTATTTTAAAAGTGAAGAAATTGTGATCCAAACAGTATATACTTCTCAATATCCAATAGACTATGAGATTCGAAGGTCCACTTCTTTGATCACTTCAGTTTATTAACTTCCATAAAAGGCTATATTTTTCCTAAAAGCAATAATAAAGATAATCTTGCCTAAAAGAATTAGGTGACTTTTTTGTATTTTTAAAAAGTTGATCAACTATATGTTCTTAATTCAGTGTATTGCTACTTCACTTTGACAATCCTTTATGTATTCCTTAAATAATGTGGGCTAATGTTACTTCTCCTATTACACTTTACACTTATGAGAAGGAGCCAGAGGGGGAAAAATATTTGGACACTTTATAGGAAATGGGATTTGAGTATATCCACCCTAAATAAAGAAATTTGACATTGAAAATCTTGTAATTAAAGAGGTTTTAAATTTTCCTTCACAAATCCTTATCATTATTCAAGATTATTGAGATCAGACTTTCTTCTCCTTTACTTTTTCCAGATTGTCTTAGGAATATACATTTTCCTCCTCTACTTCATTTTTCTTTCCAAAGAAAAACATTAAAAAACACTACTTTTTTCATTTTTGTCTTTTACTTTTATTAAATATACTTTTTACTTGAACTAGCTATGTCATTATACAGGTAAAACTTTTCTTCTCAGTCTAGTAATGGCACCAAAATCATTACACTCCAAGAAAGCTTTTATTTATATCTGTGCTGAGCACAAGGAGGTAAAGTTATGGAGCTCTCTAGTTTAATGAAAATATTAAGGCAAATGATATAAAATATTGCTTTGGTATTGTTATCTGTATATAAGCAAAAACATAAAGTTTCCTTTCCCCTTCCCACTAGAAATCAACTCTTTTCCAGAGCAAGGCAACCTCATAATGGCAAATAAACACCTCTTATACATCATGATATACTATTTAGCATGATTTTTAATTTTTAGTGGACAATCAAGAGTCCTGAAAAAACATTCTAGAACTCCATGAATGCTATTTATTTTGGATAGACTATCCATCACCTTCCCCATTCATATTTTTAAATCCTTAAGGAAGCTCTCCTTCCTATCGCCTTAAATTAAACTATAGCAATCTCATGGGCCAGTCATCATATCATATAATTTAACTACCACTACCACTACTATTGAAGGCAGCCAAGTGACTCGGGGGATTGAATACTGGGACTGGAGTCAGAAATACCTGAATTCAAATCTGGTCTCAGATACTTATTAAATGTGTGACTCCTAGGCGAGTCACTTAACTACTATTTGCCTTAACATAGTGGAGAAGGAAATGGCAGGCCACACCAGTATCTTTGCCAAGAAAACCCTGTGTATAATATGTTCTGAGGTTCATAAAGAGTTGGACAGGGCTAAATAATAAATCACTTCTAACAATTTTTTTTCATGATTTTTTTTTGCATATAAGTACAAGACTCCTCAGAATAATGTTTTTAAATTCACAAAATAAAATACATACAATTGATTACTTCTTTTTTCTTGGCCCCCTACCCATCATCACATTTTGATGTAGAGGGTACCCAGTAATTGAGGAGAAAATAGATTATGAATCATTATTTCCTATACAGTAAGATTTGTACATTTCAACCATTCATTGAGGTATAACTAAACACTGAGATATATAACATAATGGAATATTAGTAAATAATAAGAAATGATTAAAAAGACTACAGGGAGGCAAGAGAAGACTCATATGAACAAAATGCAAACTGAAATAGCCCGATTCAGGGGGATGGGTTTGCAGGGTGAAATATACACAATGAGTCCAACAATATAAAGGGAAAAGAACAATAAAAATTGAAGATGAACATTGTATAGTACTAATGTCAGAGTTTGACTCCAAAGGCAATGCATAAAACTGAATCTCTTTCTTTGCATAAGTAAGGTACCATGGATGCAAAATACTATATATACTATCATACTTGACTGATGTGTGTGTTAGTTTTTTAATTCTTTATCAAGGGATATGTCTCTGGGTAAAAGAAGGGTAGAAATGTTTTCTAAATCTATATATTTTTAAAAAGAGAAAAGTAAAAATAATCTCCAAAGCAACAATATCATCATTTATGGCAATTTAGAACTGTCAAGTTTAGATGGAGAGGAAGTGAAACACCTGAAAGCAGGGGAGAGCACACTGTGAGCTAGGGTGATGAAGTCACAGATGAAATGCTTTATATTTCAAAAATTAGTTCTTTTTCATTCTGGGGTAAATGAATAATCTGCTGATGTAGTAAAGGTGCTTAAAGCCAAATGCAGAAAGCATAAGATTAAGTTAAGGCTATCTACAGCCTACCACTTTTCACAGATTTTAAGTCTGGTTATGTTCTTTAACCTAGCATACTTTTAAGTCTTCTCTGTTAAGCAGATGTGAGGAGAGAAAAATATTTGAGAATCAGGATTTTCTGTCATACAAACTCATCAGAAATACCTTTTCAGTGGATCTATGCAATGATTTTAAATAGCTAAATGGGCAAATCAAATGAGCATATGTCCAGAGGGAAACATTTATGAGACAAAAGACACTGTAAATAATAACATTAACAACAAAAAAAATTACCCAACAATGGACAGAAAAGGAGACAGCCAGAATCACCTAATCCCTTGTAGCTATGATGTTCTATAGTTATAATGAAAATAGCTAAAATGTATTCAGTTCACAATCAATTCTAATAACCACTCTCAAATGTAGGTTCTATAATTCTCATTTTAAAGATGAGAATTGAAGCTGAGGAGACAAAGTGCCTTGCCCAAGATCACTCAATTAGTGAATGCCTGAGGAAGGATTTGAACTGAGGGCTTTCTAACTCTTGACACAATTATTTTATCTACTATATTACCTAGATGACTCAATTTCCTTTCCTTTTTTTCCAAGCATTGCATGGCTCTCTGAAAGAGATTTTATAGGGGTTAATCTCTAGTTACTAGCAGTTACAAACCTAACTTTCCAGCATTTATGAGGATGATGCATTCTTCAGAGCTAGTAGCTTTAACTCTAACTTTTTATGCAAAAAGCTCATTTCTTGTTGTGCTAATATTATTACTGAGTCATACAAATGAAAGAAAAAATAAAGGAGCCACTTATTGTAAGATGCCAGAGTACAAATTTACCATTTTATATTCAAAACAAGATATTCCTGATATTTTGCTAAGAACATATTCTAAAAGATGAGAGGTTATAAAACTAGTCTGGAGAGAATTTCCATTTTTTTCTTCCAGTATCTTCTTTAAAAAGTTTTGATATATACTTATTATAAAATGACTAAAAGTTACAATAAAACAAATTTTAAATAAAAAATTTGTGGATTAACATTTTTATTAAAATATATGTGGATTGGGGCAGCTAGGTGGCGCAGTGGATAGAGCACCAGCCCTGAAGTCAGGAGGACCTGAGTTCAAATTTAGTCTCAGACATTTAACATTCCCTAGTTGTGTGACCCTGGGCAAGTCACTTAACCTTAATTGCCTCAGCAAAATAAAATGAAATAAAATATATGTGGATTTAAAATTCTAGGGAAGTCTAGGAGAGGGGATGGTGGAAAAAGAAGGGAGAAAAAAATTTGGAATACAAGGTTTTGCCAGGGTGAATGTTGAAAATTATCTATGCATATGTTTTTGTTTTTTTGCTGAGACAATTGGGGTTAAGTGACTTGCCTAGGGTCACACCACTAGGAAGTGTTAAGAGTCTGAGGTCAGATTTGAACTCAGGTACTCCTAACTTTAGAGGTGGTGCTCTATTCACTGGGCCACCTAGCTGCCCCATGTGCATATGTTTTGAAAATAAAAAGATTTAATTAAAAAAATTAAGGCAAAAGGATTCAACACCATATGTGTTTTTCTAATCTCAAGTCAGGAAGATAGAAATCTCAGACAAACTGACAAATCATTAATATAGCTTCCATTTAATTGAGCTATATTTGTACATACTTTCCATATTCCTCTGACCAACACTACACATTGGGTTTGATTGGAGACCTTCCCCTTATTTAGCCTAGCCTTAATTCTACCACGTTTCAATATGGGGATATTGACAACACGTTCTTCATAAGTTTGTTAGGAAGGCCAAGTAAGTTAAATTTTTTAAATGTACTTAGTACAGTGCTTAGCATATATTAGGGACTTTACAAATGTTTATTCTTTCTCTCTCCTGATCCCATTCCTTTCCCTATCCTCTTTTTAATTTTACTTCTGAGTCTTCCTAACCCTGGACTCTAATAACCATTGCTTCTGATTTTTCTGTCTAAAACATTCTTCTCTAATACCAATTCCCAATATGTGCTGTCTTCTATTAAGTTCCTTAAGAAGAGAAACTGTCTTGATCATATTTGAATTACTTCTATTTATCACTGGTCTCTTTGATTGGGAAATGCACTTGATATCCCTTAGGGTGGAAGGTTTGCTACACAGTTATCTCAGTTAAAGACACTTTATTCCTTAACTCATAGTTTTGGTTTACTTCAGAACTAGACAAATATATGGATGTTAATTCCATTGACTTCCTTAATTTATTATTACTTTGGTTGAAACCTGAAGTGTGATTCCTAAGATAGGGCTTTATAGGGAGTGTCTTTTGCAGTAATAAAGTTAAGTTGTATTAACCAGTAGTTTCTAAGGCTTGTCCCTTGCCTGTAGTTGACAAGACAAAACCCAGCTGAGCCCAGCCCTCCCCAATAAATACCACATCCAAATGGGACTGTTGCTGATAGTCTGTACTCTAATGCCAAAAATGAAACTGCTGTTTAAGATATTTCCTGCTGTTGCCCTCCCTAGGGGCTGAGAAGCAGAAATTAAATTAAAACCCATAGATCAAAAGCTTAACTTCTCTTTCAGTAATGCACCAACACATCAGTTAACATTTATAATACCGACCCCTTTGTGATTTTATGACTTTAAATTTAATGTCTTTCTAAGCCAGTGCTCAAGTTTCCTGCTGATGCTATCAGCAGGTCTCATTTAGGGATCTAGGCCTCTAGAGTGACCTAACAAGGAAAATGTGTTGGCTGGTTTGTTTGAGAGAAAAGCTGAGATACATCAAAGACTTGATCTTCACTTCAGAAATTCTCCTATTACCTTTCACCATTGTTAGCCCTTCTCTGAGTAAGAGCCCTATGTCCTTCACTGTCTTTGCCCAATGTCATTATTTTCATAAAGCATGAATAATCAGTATCATAGGTTGGTTGATGTCTCCTAAATGGCTATAACATGTCATTACTGCTCAAAATGAATTTCCAAGTTCCATGAAATTTGATGAAATGATTTCTATAAAACTACAAGTGGAAAAAAGGAATTAGCTTCTACTGAGAAGTAATGCTGCTTAAGAATCATAAAATTTTGGAACTGGGAGCGATCAGAGAGGTCACTTGGTCTAACCTAAAGTTTAACAACAACAACAACAACAAAATCAGATTCATATTTATGTTTTGTCCCCCCTCCCATTGCTACTGGATTAGTACAGAAAAGGAAACTTATCCCTTTCTTGTCATACCAGAGTACAGTGATTTTTTTTTTAAATGTTCACTATAGGAAGAAAAAACTCAGTTTATAAGTAGTATAGCAGAGAGATGCTTGGCTTGGTTACATGAGGAAACATACATTGATGTATATATGTGCATATGCATATATGTCTGTACAGACACTCCTTCCAGATTTTGTATTCAAATAAGGTGTCCAGACAGCACATTTCTTCATTTCCTACTCTCAAGAATACATCATTATCCCCAAGAACTGCAACTTCCTTAAAGATCAAATCAACCATGGACTTAAACCTCATCAGCACCTCCTGCCCCAAGGACCTTTCCCTTCCTCTGTTGGAAAAGGAGGGAGATAAATATTGAAAAGATTTCCCGAGATGCTTGTCTTTTCCCATTAAATTATGCGCTGCTTGAAAGCAAGGACTATCTTTTGCCTTTTTTTGCATCCCCAAATCTTGGCATAGTATCTAGCACATAGTAGGCACTTAATGTCATTTTAGTTATATATATATACATACATACATACATATATATAATACATACATATATATATATATACTACATATATATATATGTATATAAAGACCTAAATTTATGCTTTCTAGCTGTGTGACTCTGGACAAGTCACAAAACCCTGTTTGACTCAGTTTTCTCATCTGTAAATTGAGAAAAAAATGGCAAACCACTCCAGTACTTTTGCCAAGAAAATCCCAAATCGGTTCACAAAGAGCTGCACATGATTGAAAAATGACTAAAAACCAAAAGCATATTGATATTAACTGGTTGATTGGTAGTGAAGAGGTATCAACTGATTCATTTGGGGAAACATAATAAATCAAAGGCTCAGGAACTACATTGTTAGAAAACTCAACTCCTCAGATTTATCCCCAGAACTCTGAGAGGAGAAGCAGGTAGGTGTCCTCTGGAAACTCAAAAGTATTAATATGAATAAATGCTAGGAGAACTAGCCCAGAGGGAGTGCTGTAAATAGTAATTGTAAAATTGGAGAACTAGTGCCTTCTGGCTCAAAAACTGTGATGCATTTCTTTGATAAGAGACCAGGAAGAAAGTAAAACAAAAAGAAAAAGGTGAAATTTCTGGGACACTTGTCCCCCCATATATCCATTTTTCCTTTTTTATTGTAAAGGCATTAATTAATGAATTTTGACATTTAAAATTATCTTTTAATTTCTAAAACTAAATACATTTTTAACAAGTAAGAAAGATTTCATATTTCTGGCCACTTTTTCTTCATTTATAATATGATGAATTTGTACTGGGTGTCTAAGATTCCAGCATATTGTTACTATATATCACATTGTGGAGTATAAATTAATGATTAATAAGCTCAACAAAAATGCTGGCATCTCTACTTTGGATCAGAAAGACCAAATTCTAAAAAGCAGAGCAATAAAGATTTGGAGAAATAAAAATGAACTAAAAGCAATGTGAATGGAGAATAAATGAAAAATTGGTGTATATGAATTAATACAATATTATTAAAGCATGAGAATTTTTTAAAAATATAAAGAATTCAGAGAAACCTGGTAAGACTCATATGAACTGATACAGAACAAAGATGTAGAGCCAGAGCAATTTATATGCAAATATAAAGAAAGACAATAATAAAATTTTCAGAATTGTGAGTAATGCATTAATTGATCCCTATTTCAGAGAACCATGAAGCATTCTTAACATCTATTGGCCACAGAGGCAAAATAAAGCATTCAATTTGAGAAATGATCATATTTTGTTTTGCTTCACCACATTAATTTGTTACAAAGGACAGTTCTATACATGGTGGTAGTGGTGAAGGTGGTGGGGAATTGACTATTAAAAATGACAGTGATTATTTTTTAAAGAATATGAATAAAACATTTAAAAAAGGTATGAAGTTAGACACTCTGATTTCAAATGTTGGCTCCAACACTAAGCTCAATGACCTCAGAACAATTTTATAGCATCAGTTATTAATTAATTTTTTTTTTTTTTGCTGAGGCAATTGGGGTTAAGTGACTTGCCCAGGGTTACCCAGCTAGAAAGTGTTAAGTGTCTGAGGCCAAATTTGAACTCAGGTCTCCCTGACTTCAGGAGTGTTGCTCTATCCACTGCGCCATCTAGCTGCCCCAGCATCAGTTCTTTATATAATTGAGATAATACTGCCATCTAACTCATGGGATTGTTGTAACAAAATTGTCTTATGCATTAAAGTACAATTTAATTGGGAGTTGATTTTAGTTATTGCTAATCCCTTTCTCTTTGCTCCAGTGAGGAAGAAATGGAATTGTTGTAGATCTTTAGAAGGCCTTAATATATGAATATATTGTGTAAGTTTCACTTGACAGATCCATCTTTTCTGGATCCTTTACTTCTCTTTTGGCACCAAATCAAAGGAAGAAAATGTGTCACTATATTATTGCTACAGAATTCCATTATGCTTCTCTCTGATACTATGACATTTTTATAGCAGGCATTTTTGCATTATGTTTTCAGTTAAAAGAAAAGGCTGATAAACTTTTACATTTAATGTAAGATTGCAGTTATGTTGGCTATTAAGTGGTTCTTCATAAAGAGACATGTATAAATCTATCTGTCTGCAGAAATATGGAAGGAAAACTTTTTTAACTGTCTTTCATAACTCATGAAATTCCTAAATATTAACTCAAAAAATAGATGTTGCCTTAGGGAAGAATTATGTTTTTCTTCCCTTTCTGATAGACAACTCCTCATTATATTAGCTTGTATAATTGAAATGTTGCTACTATAACATATCAATGAAAGACAGATTGACAGAATGAAATATAGCTTTCTTTTGACACAAGGTACACTCAGAATAATCTTCCTGTCCATACCCCATACTAACCTTGCTAAATCATGTTGGCAGTGAAATTCTAGAGTAAGAGGGTTCCCCTCAATACAGCCTCTTTGACTCACATCAGGGACTTGTTTGAGGCATGACAGTGACAGATTGTAGCAGGCTGCTCCTGTGTCTCATCAATCCTTCCTGTGTCAGTTGTAGCTTTCCTCATAAAATAGTAATCTTTTCTTTGTATCTTAAAGTACAATTTAATTAGTTGATTTTTGTTATTGCTTAATCTCTTTCTCCTTGCTCAAGTAAAGAAGAAATGAAATTAAGTTTAAATTCACAACATGATATGGAATTATAATTCCTGACAAATGGAAATGTCACAAATCTCTATTTTCTAGCAAGACATATGCCAAATAATAAATATTATGTTAACAGAAACTATGTGCTTTGCTCTGAAAAAAATTATAGAACTTCAAAATTGGTCAGGACCAAATGCATTTAATTTAGTTTAATTTGTTGTATTATTTCTCAATACATCAGTAATTCTTAACCTTTATCAGATCACATCATCATATCATATCATGGTACCCTTTGGCAGTCTGGTAGAACTTATTGGCCACTTCTGCAAAAAGTGGATTTAGATGAAAAAAAAACTATACATATAATTATAAAGAAAACCATTAATATTGAAAAAATTGTTATGGATCAAAATAAACAAAAAGATCATTTATTTCAAAAAAGGTCATGCAGTAAAAAAAACTGCATCTATGTAAGATCACTCATTTTTTCATTTCTTCCATAATTTTTTAAAATAAACAAAACAGCCTCTATATTAATATCTTTCCCTAATACCTCAGCAGACATGGAGGTAGTTTTTAGTTCTTAAAGATTATGCCAATAGATAGTTGCTTCTGGAAGATTCTTACAAACTGTAAAATATTAGACAATGGTTCCCATACTCAACTGAATATAAATATTTATTTGGAGAGAAGATTAAGTTCAGGAAGATTGGGGTCAGCACAGAGTTAGCTATAGTTGATATATTGGAAGACTTGTGGTACAATGGAAATAGTATAGTGGAAACAGAAGAATTCTGTAGTGAGAAAATCTGAGGGTTTTGAAACAGATGGTTTCTAAAGTTTTGTATTGCTCTAATTCTATTATTCTAGTATATATTTTGGACATAGCTTTCTATTAAGATTTAGAATTGTAACGTGTTGATAGGGTACTCATATCAATAAAACCACAAATCTTTTGAGAACAAAAATAAGTAGATAAAATAGAGAGGAGAATGGAAGAAATATCAGTTCTAAAAAAAGCAAAACAAATTAAAAAAAAAACAATAGAAAAGCAAAGATCAGGCAGGTGAGTATTAGAGATGAATGTACTTTTTCTGAGAATAACTAGAATTTGTACATGGGCTTTGTTGTGTACTTTTTCCTCACTCTTTAAGAATTAGAGGAAAGCATCCACCTTATTGAATGGATTCTTTATGGACAGTCTATGGAAATACTTGACAAAAATGTCAAAAAGTGAAAAAGTATTAATATGTTTTTATCTATAATCAGAATAATATAGGACAGAGGCTTTCAATCATATCAGGCTTCACAATTTTTCACAATGGTATCTCTATTGCTTAAGACACCATTTTATTTTTATTTCATTTTATGAATTTCATTAGCTGAATATTTCTTCTATTTAATATCCATGCTACATTTTTCTTGACTCCTGATAACTGCCAAGATTTCAATTAGACTGCTACATTGCAGAAAACATTTATGCACTTATGAACTTGGCTGCTTCAGAGTCAACTTTGCTATATCTGGGGTTTTCAAATACATCACTAGGGTGGTATGGAATAAATAAAGTGTTATGTCCTACAATATCCAACAACAAATGAATGCATCATAGCTTTTCTCAGAAATGCTTTATCAATACAAACTTGTATAATATTGGAAAGCTGACCTATTCAGTGAGATTGTTTTAACTGTAACCATATCACACAAAACATGTTTCAGAAAAACAAAGGCACACATAAACAATGGACTCTACCACATCTTTTGAAGGCTCAATGTATAAGATAAACTGCCTTTCTTCAGCAAAGGCTCTTGGGAAATCCTGAAAATATATACATCTTTATATTCCTCCAAACATAGAGAATTGTTTGGGTCTGGGCTGCTCTCCAAAATCAACTGAATGGGTCATAAGATACAACAATCTATCATTACCTACAGAAAGCACTAATCTGCCTTCTTAATTCTTCCATTGCATGCCTACCTTAAGTATTTAAAGTAATGTCATCTGTATCTACTATCTCTTCCTGTAGGATTGATAACTTAGGGCTCTGATTTTTTTTTACCTATCCAGACCAAATATAGTTATTTGGACCACCACAGCTTAAATAATCATTTATGGTTCTTAAAATAATTGAAATGATTGAACTTATCACAAAATCTGCTCAACAACTGTCATTTATTTAACAATTTTTATTGAGTATCTGCTATCTGCAAAGTATTGAACTAAGTAGTTTTGGAGATGCAGAGGTATCTTGAATATGGCTTCTATTTTTAAGATAATTAAAACATCATGGAGAAGACAAATATATGCATAAATCATGATGGTATAAAACAGTACTTGTAATCACTATAAAAGCCATACAAGTCATAAGTTCCAGGGAAAAGTTACTCTTAATTGGTATGTTCAAAGAAGACTTCATGGAGGTCCTGGAATTTAAAGCATGAATAGAATTTCTAAAAATGAAAAAGTAGAAAGAATGATGAATAAATTGCAGGTATAGGAACTAGTTTTGGGAAGACCACAGGAAAGGGTGAGCACAAGACACATATGAGAAATAATGAGTAATACAGGATAATCAACAGAGCTGAGACAAGCACCAGGTGAGACAAGAATTTACCTAAGACACAATTTACCGTGTGATGAATAACATTTTTGATAAATATAAACATTTAAAAACATAAAAATTGACTTGTTGTGGTACATAGATATAGAATTGATTATGTGTTGAGTTATAAGTTTAGAACTAAAAGGGGCTTTAAGAGATAATATCATCTTCTGATTTTAACAATGAGGAAACTAGGTCCAATTATGTTGCATAAATTTGCCAAGGTAAAATGGGTAGTTAGTAAAAGAGTTGAATTGTAAATGTACGTCTTTTGATTCAAGACTCATGGCTCTTTCTAAAGTACTACTCTGCTTCAAATTGCCCAATGTAGGCTTCAAGATAATGCACATAAAATGTAATTCTTAAGATCTGCCCAGGAGATTTTTTGGTTTTTGTTTTCTTTTTTTTTTATGGCTCTAGTTAGAATGTAGGGAAAATTATGAGCAATAAAACTAGTGAGTTAGGTTGTTCCAGACTTAGGAAGGTTTTCTCAGTGTATTTTTATAAACCTTTATTTAAGTCATAAGCTGAAAAGAAAAACCTTTTTCAAACTAAATCTGGTACCCATTCTTCCTGAGAGTTTAGGATACATCTGATTTTGAAAAGCTGAGATTTCAAATAGTAGTAATCTTTGGATCTTTAGTTTCATAGAAAGAAGGTATAAGTCCCTGGAACACCAAAATTAGTCAACTGATAGATTGGGAACTTCAGAGGGGGATAAAAAAAATAACAAAAGACTGAAATATAGTTAGGCCTTTTGTGAAGCTTTAACAAGGAAATTTACTTATTAAATATTCTGGGTTAAATATTCTACTAATTTACCTATCCAGGCTGACTTCATCTACTATAACTTTGAAGATGCAAATTGCTCATAATGCATAAATCATTAATTTATTTTTTAATTCATTAGCTCAGGATATTTTACAGTTTTCCTGTTTGCTAGAGATGTAGTGGCCAATTTGAGAAAATTTGCAGAAAGTTTAGATCAAACACATATATTTAATTTACTGACCTTAATATCCATTAGCCTTTTACAGACATTTTACAAATCAAATCATACACTCTAATAAACTAAATTTGCATCTCAGAAAGCTTATGTATTACATATCAAATTATTATTTTCTAATTGATATCAACATAGCCTGTCAATCAATATTTGTTAAATATTAATTTTTCAAAGATTTTGTGCATTTTATCACTTTAATTTAGTGAGTTAAAATTTAATTAAAGAGATGAGAGTTTTCATCAGGGATAATCTTATTTTGTCTTTACATTCTGTTAAAGATAATTTATCATTATGTCTCTCTCTTGAGATCAATAGTCAAGACACAGCTATGCTAACATAATCAGATTTGAGCAGCAGCAATAACAACAATAACAAGAAGATTAATTAATCCAATTCCCCATGACATTTTTAAAAATAAGCAACCTGGGTTTAAGGTAAATGTAGCATCCTATGTTTCTATTGTGTGTAAAGTATTATGATCATCCTTGGTAAACTGGACCCGCAGAATTGTTACATTTGTGTGGTGCTACTAGGTGATATAATGGATAAAGGACAATGCCTGGAGTCAGGAAAATCTGAATTTAAATCTGGGCTCACTCATTTAATAATTACATGACTCTTGGCAAGTCACTTAACCTTTTTAACTCACAGAGGTCTATCATCAGTGTTATTTTTCAGCATATATCTGAACAGATATTTTTCCTTTCAAAGAAATCTCATTCAGAGGCATAGTCTATACTTGAGAGAAATCTATATTTAGATTAACACACTAAAGCATGAAGATACCAAATGTAAGGTGAAACACATGAAGAAAACAAGAGACATTGTTCAATAGTATTGTCAGATATCACCTGAAATCCATTATTTCTTATAGAAGTATTTTCATTATTTGCATGGCATCTTACTTAGTTGTTGGTTTAAGAACCAAAGGACTTTGGATACCTGATTCCATTTTCTTTAGAGTGCTGATTACCTATTTGCACCTACTTAATTTTCAGCAGTAACTTAAACTAAATATTGTCAGGGACTCATCTCTATCTTTAATAATGCCTTATATTTAAATAACATTTTGTGGACCTTAAATATCAAAACAACTCTAGCAAGTGCTTGTTTCTCCTATTTTAGAGCTCAGGGAACTGGGAATCACAAGAGTCAAGTAATTAGTCCATAATTATAAAGCAAACAAATGGCAATGCTATACATTGATTCTGAGATCAGGACTTTTTTCCCTCTGTTCCTGTTTACAATACTTTTGATCTGAACAAATTAGATTGATTTTTTTACAATACCTGATAACTTATCATTAATAATAAATGAATAATTTCTACAAAAGTAGGGCTATTTTATTCTCTTCTATTTTAAAAATAATTGTTAACATAATTTAAGTAATTATTTGATTAATCAAATAAAATCATATGTTTAGTACTTTATGAGTCTTAAAGTTCATATAAATGTTAATAGTCAATTATTATTATTAACTGGCAAAGTTAATAATAGGCATAGAGGATAGAGTACCAGATCTGCAGTAAAAAAGTCTCATCTTCCTGAGTTCAAATTTGCCTTCTGACACTTATGAGCTCTGTAACCCTAGATAAATCACTAACACTGTTTGCCTCAGTTTCCTCAACTATAACATGAGCTGAAGAAAGAAATGGAAAACCACTTCAATATCTTCGCTGAGAAAACACCAAATGAGGACACAAAAAGTCAGATAAAATTGAAACAACTGAACAATATCAATTATTAGGTAATACTTTTTTAAATTTAAAAATAAAATAGAAGATTTTTCTATCTGGATCATAGTTTTGAGCAAAGAAGGAGAAAGGGAATAAGCATTTATAGAAATCTTACTATGTGCCAGAATCCAGGTTAAGCACTTTTAACAAATATTATCTCACTTGATACTGATAATAACCTTTTTAAATAGTTGCTATTATTATCATCATTTCAGTTGAGGAAATATACAAATGGAAGTAAAGTGACTTGTCCAGAATCATATGTTGACTGAAACTGAATTTGAATTAGATCTTTTTGACTCCAGGTCTTGTGCTACATCCACTGGCCTTCTTTAGTTACCTCAAAGCATCACAGAATATGAATTAATACCATTATTATCTTTATTGATAAATAAAGGATATTTTGCTTTAAGTGAGGTAATATTTGAGCTGCTTTAAAGAGTATTCAAATAAAAATATAAAACATATATGTTTAATAGTTATGGTGACATTTTCCAATTCCCATGGGTTGGTCAGTTTACCTCCCATGTGATGCTTCCATTAGATGAAGCTCCAAATGTTTGAATGTGCAATATTCATTCAAGCAAACAAATATGTCAGCATGATGCCAAATATCTGGTTTGTTGGGCCGCTTAGACAAATTCAATTGCCCTGATGGCTTGGTGTTGTATAGAAACTGATTAGTTTGTTTGCTTTTTTCCGCATATAATTAAGCACATTTCATCCAAGATAGCTAGTTCATGAGAGGGTATATATCCTGTATACACACAAAACCAAGTAATTTGTTGAATTGGCTGATTCAGTGAAAAAAATAAATCAATCCTGTTGATTGGCCAGCTGAAATGCTTATTCAATCTGGTCAGAGGACTTATCTGGTAGTCTTGTACAGGCAAAAGCCCCAATCATAGCAATTTTAAAAAATAAAGCTTAATTCATTATCTTTACCCTAAGTTCTTAACACTAAAGTGATACAAAAAGCATTTTAAAAAAAATACTAAGGGCCACATATTGCTCGGCATTAGACCTACAAAGTTAAACTGATAAATCATATCTGCCCTTTAGGAGCTTACATTTGCTTATGAGAAGAGAAGATACACAACACATAAACAGTTAAAAATATACATAATAATTTTAAAAAGTTAAAAATCCTCATAAAGTGGGGGGAAAAGTTTAGAGAAGCTTTTTGGAGGAGATGATACTTAAATTGAGACTTGAAGGAAGCTAGAGAGATTGATTTGGGGAATAAGTATATTCCAGAGTTGGATAAAGGGGAAAAGATGAAAAATAGGAATTTTATATTGAGAGATGAGATCAAGATCTAGATAGCAAGAGATGGAGAAGTCAGTGGTAGCTATAGAATTGGAGGAAAGGAGCACAGACTAGACAGGTTGGCTTGGAAAGGGCAGAAAGATATAGGATGTTAGTATGTGTAGAATATAGGATGAAGTTAAGATGATTTAGAGATAGGTAGGAACTGGGCATGTTTGGAAGCCTCAGAGGAAGATTCAATAGATCAAAAAAGATTGAAGATTAGTATGCTTGGAAAGGTAGGTTTGAGCCACATTGTGAAAGACTTTTGATGACAAGCTGTTAAGTGTAAATTTTTATTTTCAAGGCAGAACCCTTAATATTTTTGAGTGGGTAAATCATGCCATCATATTTATGCCATAGGAATTTTACTCTAGTGGATAGAATTATTGAAGAAGTTCTTGGAGGAGATTGAATTCAATCAACATTTATAAACATATAACAAATATTCTTGTTCCTCCATAAATATCTCCCTCCCAATTACCTTGTATTCAACTACACTTTTACTTAGTAATTTTATATTGATGCTGTATATATTTTTATAGGTACTTGTCTTCCATATTAGAATGCAAATTCATTGAGAGTAGTGATTATCCATCCTTTGTACAACTATCTCTAACACTTAATAAAGTGCCTGGTACATTGTAGATACAATTATTAAGCATCAATGCTATGCAATATATTATGCTAGGTACTAAAAATGTGGAAAAAAATGAAATGGCCTGAAGCTTCAAAAAGCTTACAGTGTTTTTGAAATATACAACTTATTTGCAGTATGTGTACATACATAAAATGTTAGACTACAAATTAATTTTAAGAAGTAGATATGGTATTGGATTTCCCATATAATTTAACATATTTAGCATGAATTAGATTACCTGTCATCTAGGGATGGAGGGGGGGGGGGAAGGAGGGGAAAAGCTTGGAACAAAAAAAAAAGTTATGCAAAGATCAATATAGAAAAATCACTCATATGTTTTGTAAATAAAAAAGCTTTTAATTAAATAAAAAGAATTAGATATGGTTAATATTTTAAAGCATTTAGCATAGTTCCTGGAACATCGTAGGTACATAATAATTGCTCGTTTATTTCCCTTTACTATCTAGAGGAACTCAGGAAGAGATTCATATATGAGATTGCATTTAAACTGTACTTTGAAGGAAGCTGAGGATTTTATAAAATCAAGATGAAAAGAAAGAGCTTTAAGCATAAGATAACAATTGCAAAGGTAAAAAGTCAACAGATGGAGTGTCATAAGAAAAGAAGAGCCAGGAGGTCAGAGTAGCTGAATCACAATTATTGAAAATAAGTAAAATTTAAAAAGACAAAAATTGTAAAAAGTAATAAGGTTATGAAGGACTTTTAAAACCAAGCAAAGAATATTGCTATTACTCTTGTTCTGTCTTATCAGACTCTTTAAATGCCATTTTGGGAATTTCTTAGCAAAGATAATAGTTTATGTACATACCCTTTGACCCAGCAGCATTTTTATTGGGCTTATATCTCAAAGAAATCATAAAGGAAGGAAAGGGCCCCACATGTGCAAGAATGTTTGTGGCAGCCCTTTTTGTAGTGGCTAGAAACTGGAAACTGAAAGGATGCCCTTCAATTGGAGAATAGCTGAATAAATTATGATATATGAATATTATGGAATATTATTATTCTGTAAGAAACTACCAGCAGGACGATTTCAGAGAGGCCTGGAGAGACTTGCATGAACTGATGCTAAGTGAAATGAGCAGAACCAGGAGATCATTATACACAGCAACAATACTATATGACGATCAATTCTGATGGACATGGCTCTCTTCAACAATGAAATGTTTCAAACCACTTCCAATTGTTCAGTGAAGAAAGCCATATACACCCCGAGAGAGGGATGTGAAATGTGGACCACAACATAACATTCTCATACTCTTGATGGATGTTTGCTTACATTGTGTTTCCTTTATCTGATATGTCTTTTGTGTAGATACGATTTTTCTTGCACAACAATAAGTTTGGAAATATGTATACATATATTCGATTTACCAAGTATTTTAACATAATTAACATGTAGTGGATATCCTGCCATCTAGGGGAGGGTGGGGAGTTGGGGGGAAAATCTGTAACAGAAAACTATGTAAGGGTTAATGTTGAAGAATTACCCATACATATGTTTTGCAAATAAAGTAATTTTTTAAAAAAATTTTAAAAAAGATAATAGTTTACCATTTCCTTCTTCAGCTCATTTTATAGATGACAAAATTGAGCAAACAGGGTTAAGTGAGTTGCTCAGGATCACATTTCTCTATTTTTGCCTGTGATCTGATCTCTCTCCAACAGTCTTTCAGCAATTTTTGACTCTGTTAACTAATTTATGGTTGTCTAAAGATGAATTGGGAAGAAGTACAGTGGTTCACTGCTTATTCTATAATCTTGGTTCTTGAAAGTTCATCTGGTTTCTTATAATTCTCAACCAAAATCTCATCTCTTATTGTAAACTCTCAATTCTTGAGCCTTACTCCTGTTATTGATTACCTATATATCCTTGCTTATAATTTGCTTTGCATATATTTGTTTGCATGTTTTCTTCTCCATTAGACTGCAAGCTTTTACCTATTTTTCAATCTCTAGAGCTTAGCCAATGCTTAAAAATATTAGCCAATTAATAAAGACTTATTGCTTGATTGATTTGATATTCAATATCAAATCCCTTTGATAATTGTAGATTTGTAGTACATTTTGAGATTCAGTTTTGCTAGACTACCTTCCTTGCAGTTCTTTCATTTTCCCTATTGATTCTTTTCATATTGTTAATCTTTTTTCCTATAAATGAATTATTATTATGTTTTCTAGCTCTACAGAGTAATCCCTTGGAGTTTTATGGCATTGAATAAGTAAATTAATTTTGATAGTATTGTCATTTTTATTATATTGGCTTAGCCTACCTTTGAGTGACTGATATTTTTCTAATTATTTCCATTTTTCTTCTTTTTTTTGGTACTGAGTAATTGTATTCATGTAGTTCCTGTGCATGTGTTGGTTTAGCTGTCTACAATTATTTTAAATATAATTTGTCTTTCTCTCTCTTGTTGCTGGGTTTTGTTGGTAATATATGGAAATTATGATTTGTGTAGGTTTATTTGATATCCTTCAACTATGTCAAAGTTGTTCATTGTTTTGACCAGCTTTTAGTTGAATCTCTAGTGTTCTCTATATAAACCATCATATCATTTATAAAAAGTGATAGTTTTATTTCTTCACTACCTATGCTTATTCCTTCAATTTCTTTTTTCCTTTCTTACTGCTCTTGCCAACATTTTAGTACCATATTGAAAATAATGGGGGTGACTGACATCTTTGCTTCACCTCTGAATCATAGATTTAGAACTATGCTGACTAGATATCCAGAAATGATTAAAACCAGTAAGTATGATGTTCTTCTCTTCACTCGACTAGAATGTATTGTACATTTTCAGTCCTTGAAGAAGAAACTATGTTCCACTGCAGTTCAGGTAGAAAAATTGAAACCTTGGAAAGAAAGAAGAATGGTGGTTTGTTGAAGTTTTAATTTACTTTGTGTTAATGATGTAATTAGAAGTCTAGACAAAATCATCATAACTCGTCCATCTTCTATATTGATAGAGACATTTATTGGTATGGTCAATATATTCTGTAGCTTTTTCACCTTCCTATTTTCTTTCTCAAGTTAAATAGGGCAACCCACTTTAGAAAGTTCTATCCCTTGTTCACATCAATATCAATATACAACTTGAACTTTGATAACCTCTTCTATATCACAATAACAGCTACTTGGGACTGTTAATTCTGCTGTGATAAGCAGGTTTGCTTTTTATTCTTCACTGGCCCTGAACTCTATTGGGGGAAAAATAACTTCTTACTAAACTAATAAAAAAGTTGCTTCAAGGAATAAAGTTCACTCCCATCTTTGCTGAATTCATCATATATTTGAAAATGTTCCTTCAATCAAAAATATATTTCTTTTTCTTTTTTTCCTACTTTCCTTTCCCCCTTTTTCTCTTTTTTCTCCTTCTCTATCTTCTTTCCTTCTTCTTGTTTGTAGCTATTTTTATTTTATTTTTAGCTATTCTTGCTTTGGCTTGATTCTGAGTAGCTTCACTGTCAAGTCTATACATACCAACCACATGGAAACAAATGCACTAAATGGATGCAATTGATGTACATTCTTAAGTATAAAGTCAAAAATTAACTAACTTGATGATCTGTGAACTGTAGGCTATGGTATCAGACCTGATACATCTTCAGATGAAAGTAGAAAAGGAGAGGAAGTTTAGAATAGTTCATATGTCATTAATTGTTATTGAGTGACTAAAATTTTTACATTACGTTTAAAAGAAACTCGTATATTTATTAAATAATAGCTCCATTATCTACTCTAAGGATGAATAATTTACTCCATTTACATAAATTAAGAATTTATATTTTCCACCTATATCTCATATGACTTTTAAATCTATAGGAATTTGTGGAACTGCATAACTAAGCCTTTGTCCTGCAAAGTTAGTAAATAGAACAGGTTATAATCCACTTCTGATTAAAATTAAAATGGATCATTTACTTTATGGATTAGCTATATTGATTTTGTATGGCAATATAAAAAAGATTGTGGGAAAGATATTAAGAATCCCCCCCAAAAATAAGACTTGACAGTGGAATAGATGTTCATACTAAGTTTAGTCCTAATATAGTGGGCCCCTGGAAACTGGAGGAGGCCAACATCAATCAGGATAACAGAACAAAGTCAGGAGTCAGAATGAGGTAGGAAAGCCAGTCATGGAATAAAGAAAGAATTAAAGTCAAGACAACAGCAAACCTGTAGTCAAGGTTACAAACTGAAGAGAAGGGGAAGGCAGGAGTTCAGACTTCAGGTAAATATTTAGGAATTGTAGTTAAAGTTCTTCAGAAATTGAAGAAGTAGGAAAAGCATTGTGACAAGTGGAAGGATCCCTCTTATAGTTGGGTATTAGTCAAAATTCTTACTTTGCCATTTGAGAATATATCCATGTGACTGAATAGTTTAGTTACCTTCCCCATAATGCAGATTATTTACATAAAATAAGAAGGCTGGTCTACTTGATCTGAAAGAATCATCCAGTTTTAAATCTTCTATCCTATAATCTATGATTATAGCAATGAGGATAATCAAACTGAGGAACAGAAATTTCCAATAAAATGAAGAACAAAATTTTTATATAATTTCTTTATCTACTATGTGTCAGCATTGGGCTAAAAGTTGGAGATACAAAAAAAAAAAAGAAGACAAACATTCTTCCTAAACATCTCCAAATAGCCACCACCCTAGTGCAGATTTTTATTTCCTTATACTTGTTTAACTGGAATACATAACTAATGGGTCTGCTTCAAGTCTCTTCCCATTTTAGTCTATCCTCCATTCAATCACTAAAGTGATTTTCCTAAAGTTCAGGTCTGACTATATCATATTCTTACTCAATAAATGTTTAGGATCAAATATACCATCCTCTGTTTTGCCATGGCTGTCCCTCATTCTTGGAATGCTCTTCTCTTCCTACCTCTCACTTCCTTCCAGTCTCAGCTCAAATCCCACATTCATCCAGAGGCAATCCCAGCCTCAATCCCTCCTCTATTCCCTTGTAAATATACATATATATATATATATATATATATATATATATATATATATATATATATATTGCTAATGCCTTCCCTCTGACATTACCTTTCATTTACACTATATGTTATTAATATATTGCCCATCCATTAGAATGTGAGTTCCTTGCAGGCAGGAATGTTATTTGCCTTTCTTAGTAGTCACAATGCTTAGGACTCTGACATATTAAGTGACTAATTATCACTTGTTTGACTGAATGATTACTGTGTCTCTTATTATGCTCACCGACCATTCCTTTAATTATGTTTATAATGATCTTGGATATTCTTGAATTAAAATGGTGATGTATTATTGTGAACAGGGAATAAACTTACTTTGTATATTGTATTCACATTGGAAAGGTAATTTTTAGTTTTTCCTATAAAACTAATGTGATCTCTCAATCACCAAATGAAGCAAAAGCAGCTGCTGATTGAAAATTAAAATGATAATTCCCATCCATTTTATTATTTGATAAAGTTTCTATTGATAGCTCAGTCTTATTAGAAAATGCCAAATGTTTGCATAGATCACATTCCAGTGAGTCATTATGAGCTATCCTGGAGAACTAATTGATTTTGGTGTCTATTAGGACAAAGTACTTAGACAGTCTTCAGGAGGAAATGCGAGATTTTCTGAAAGGAAAGTAGCATTTCCTCTATGGAACATGTTAAATGTAACAAAGTTAGGATGAAAACAACCTATTACGATGGATGGAAGCAGGCCTTAGAGTCAGAAACACCTGCATCTTACCTCAGATAACCTATAGTTAAGTAACCTTGGATAAATCACAAAACCCATGTGGCTACACATATGAATTGCATGATTATATAATTTCTAAATATGAAGCACTCCAAAATAATGAAAGAACAACTCCAAAACAAATTGAAAAAGATTACGGTACAAATAAAGTAAGAAATGGAAATGATATTACCTTAAAGGGTAACTACAAATTAGAACCATCCAGACATCATAACTGTACTAATTGTTGGCTGATGGATGTTTCAACTGTGCCCTTGGTATGAGCAGAGACATAATGCTTTCAGGGAATGAATAATTTTTACCTCTATGCCACATAATTTTGTTGTTGTTCAGTCATTTCAGTCATGTACAACTCCTTATGACCCCATTTGTGGTTTTCTTGGCAAAGATACTGGAATTGTTTGTCATTCCCTTGTTTAGTTCATTTTCCAGATAAACAGCTGAGGCAAATAGGGTTAAAAATAAATGATTTGTCCAGAATAAAATAACAAAAAATGTCTGAGGATGGATTTGAAATCAGAAAGGTGAGTTTAACACTCAATCCCCTGTGCAACCTAATTGCATATACTACATAATACCAATAAAGAAAATATTATACTTCTCTAGAAGCAGTTGTGGGAAAGCAGTAAGCTTGAATAGGGAAATGGGAGAATTTCATCAAAAATAATTCACTTAGAGAGCATAGGCATAGAAATAGGTCTTTATCCCCTATTTCTTTCTTTCTATTTCATCTTGCCTATTCTCCCGTCTTCTCTCTCTTTCTCTCCTTTCTTATTTTTCTCTCCTCTTTTTTTTAATATTTCTTAAAAATCCTCTACATAAAGAGCCCTGTGCTGGTAATAGGGAAGAAAGACCATAATATGCATAGAATTGTACTGAGTACTAAATTAAGTTCCTCGGATAGTTTCATCAGTGATATTCAACCTGACACACCTAGCAATTTTTACAAATGTAAAATGACAATTATTGATACTTCCCACCCTTGTGTTTTAAGAATATTAGAAAGCAAATGATTAAATCTTGTGTGCAGTATAGAAACAGTTCAGAAAAGTATACTAAGCTGATCAAAGTTTGAATAAAAGACTAAAAAAAAGTTTTGACGATTCTTCAAGAATAGTTGCCTCTACAATGTTTTCACTGTTTCAACATTGCCTGTAGAAGCACGAGAGGAAATTTTCTAAGACTATTTTCCCAGATAACTCTGTCTTTGCTTATCATTGCTTTCAATAATATGAATGTAATTTTCAGGTGTCAGTATTTTGTATGTGAGGTAGAGTCAAGGTGGAAAAAAAGGGTCAGAAAATTGCCTGAGCTCCCCCCATTTCCCTTGAAGCAACTTTAAATCACACCTCAAAATGAATTCTGGAGTGACATTGCACAAAAGAATAAAGCAAAACAATTTTCTAAGAACCCACATGTGGAAAAGTATAGCAGCCCTTTTTGTGATGGCAAGGAACTGGAAACTGAGTAGATACCCATCAGATGGGGAATGGTTAAATAAGTTATGGTATATGAATGTAATGGAATATTATTGTTCTATAACAAATGATTAGCACAATGATTTCAGAGAGGCCTGGAGACCCTTTCATGAATTGATGCTATGTGAAGTGAGTAGAACCAGAACATTGTACACAGCAATAGCAAGATTATGTGATGATCAACTGTAATTAACTTGGCTTTTTTCAACAATGAGGGGATTCAGGCCAGTTCCAATAAACTTAGACTTATTGAGCTATCTGAAATTCAAGATCAAAAAAAGATTCTGGACAGTATCTTTTATGAAATTATCAAGGAAAACTGCTCTGATATCCTAGATGCAGAATGTAAAATAGTTCTAAAAATGGTGAATTCTGAATACAGATTGAAGCATACTATTTCTACCTGTGTGTATGTGTGTTTCCATTTGGTCTTTTTCTTCTTTCACATCATGACTAAAATAGAAACATGTTATGCATGGTGATCTACATAACCTATGTCAAATTGCTCACCATTTTAGGAGGGATAAAATTTGGAACTCCAAATTTAAAAGAAAAAATTAAGAGAGTCTTTACATGTAACTGGAAAAAATAGTTTAAAAAAAAGAAAATATTCTGTGCTCATTGCCAGTCACAAAGAAGTACAAATGGAAAATTGAAAGAAATTTTGGGTAAAAAACAGAGCATGATGTATATGATAAAACCTTTTCTTTAAAAAAAGTAGCTCTATGCTATCACCCTTCTCTCTTGTTTTTGCCGTAGGATTATTTCTTTTAAATAAGAATAGTCATTTCATTGGTGTTCATAATTCCTGATGAGAAAGCTTCCTCTACCAATATACCTGTAATAAATTATCTGCAACTTAAAACCTTCAACCTAGAACCTTAAAAGAATATTCTGCCAGAATGAAGAACAAAAATAAGAAAAAATCAACAAGTGATCTCTAGGAACCACTTAAATTTTAAATGATTTGTCTAAGCTAATACAGCCACTGTATGTCAGACACAGGACTCAGAAAGAAATGTTCCTGATGGTAAGGCCAAATCTTCATGCTTTAGGCTGTGTATCTTCTCATATATTAAAAATGCTAGCTCTGCATAGTAAAGCACAGATAAGATATATGATCATGAAAATGTATTAAGTGACAATACTAAGTAGAGCATGAAATAGACATGTAATCTTCAAAGATTATCATCATGGAGGATTTTTCTGCAGAAAATCTAAATAGAAAAGGAAACTTATGGATGACAACAGTTTCCATATTTTCCTGCCTACAAAACAGCCCTAAAACATAGGAACTTTTCACTGAATTACTCAAATCTCACTCCCATGATTACTCAGAAGGAACCAGGAAATACAACCATTCCAGAAAAATCAAGTAGATGAAGAATTCATATTAATAAATTTATAAAATGCCATTGAAGGAAGATAATTGAATAAATCACCCTGACTACATTCACAGACAGCCTAAGGAGAGAAGACAAATATATAGATAACTAAAATATGTAATAGCATATGATGGATTCATTAAAGATTTTCAAGGACATACAAAACATCAACACTTCTATATATTATTGACAAAGCCCATCAGCAAGAGATAGAAAGAGAAACTCCACTTAAAATTACTGTAGACAAAATAAAATCCTTAGCAGGGGGTATACCTGCCAATACAAATCCAAGAACTATATGAACAAAATTACAAAACATTTCTCACATAAAAAAACAGATTTAAACAATTGGAAAAATATCATTTGTTCATGGATAGGCTAAGGTAATATAACAAAAATGACAATTCTGCCCAAATTGGTCTACTTATTCAATGCCATGGCAATCAAACTGTCAAAATATGATTTTATAGAACTAGAAAAAATAATAACAAAATTCATCTGGAAGAACAAAAGATCAAGAATATCAAAGGAATTAATGAAAAAAATACAAAGGACGGGGGCTTAGCAGTAACAAACCTAAAACTATATTATAAAGCAGTAGTAATCAAAACCATTTGGCTTAGAAATAGAGTGGTGGGTCAGTTGATAGATTAGATACACATAACACAATAAGCAAGATCTATAGCACTCTAGTATTTGATGAATCCCCAAATTCCAGCTTCTGGAATATGAACTCACTATTTGTTGGGAAAACTGGAAAATAATGTCAGAAAATCTGCATAGACTTACATCTCACATTCCGTGCCAAAATGAGATTAAAATTCATATGTGATTTGGGCATAAAGAATGATGCCATAAACAAATTAAGACAACAAGGAACAATTTACTTTGTAAAAGGGAGGAATTTATGATCAAAGAAGAACTAGAGAACATTATGAAAGGCAAAATGGACAACTCTGATTATATTAAATTTTAAAATTTCTGCACAAAACTAACAAACAAGATTAAAAGAGAAGTACAAAACTGGGGTAAAATCTTTATAGACAGTATTTCTGATAAAGGTCTCATTTCTAAAATATATAAAGAAGTATGTCAAATCTATAAGAATAGAAGTCATCCCCCAATTGATAAATGGTCAAAAGATACGAACAATTTTCAGATGAGTAAATTAAAGTCATTAATATAGTTCTATGAAAAAATGCTTTAAATCACTAATGATTAGAGAAATGAAAATTGAAATAACTCTAAGGTACCACCTTATACCTCTCAGATTAGTTAAGATGACAGGAGAAGATAATAATAAATGTTGGAAGGGATGTGGGAATACTAGTTCACTAATGCATTGTTGGTGAAGTTATGAAATAATCCAACCATTCTGGGAAACAATCTGGAACTATGCCAAAAAGGGCTATAAAACTGTACATACCTTTTGACCCAGCAGTGCCTTTATTGGGTCTGTATCCCAAGGAAATAATAAAGGAGGGAAAAGAACTCACAAGTGCAAAAAATGTTTATAGAAGCTCTTTTTGTGGCAGCAAAGAACTGGAAAAGAAGGGGATGCCCATCAATTGGGGAATGACTGAACCAGCTGTGCTACGTAGGTAATGGAATATTATTGTTCTACAAAAAATGACAAACAAGCTGATTTCAGAAAGATCTGGAAAGATTTGCATGAACTGATACTGAGTGAAACAAGAAGAACCAGGGACACAATAACAGCATAAATGTGTGAGATCAACTATGAAAGGCTTGATCCTTCTCAGCAGTTCAGTGATCCAAAGCAATTCGAATGTACTTTGGACATAAAATGCCATCTGCATCCAGAAAAAGATCTAAGGAGATAGAATGTAAATCAATACATGCTATAGTCACTTATTTTTTTAATCTCTTCCATGTTTTTTTCCCTTTTGCTCTGATTTTTCTCTCCCAACATGATTCATAAAACAATGTTTATTAAAAATAAATACTTACTACAATAAAAAAGATTCTCCCTACAGATCTAGAAAAAATATTTACTATGAAAAGTGTTGTGGGTATTCTTAGGGAGAATTTGATAAGGGATTTGAGTAAGTTCTCATGGAGAAGTCACCTTTGATTTGAACTTTCCCATAATTCAATGCCTAAATAACATTAGGAAGAACTTTCTATTCATAGAAAACAATGTAAATAAAAGAACAGGTTTGTGCTTCAGATAAACCAAGAAAAGTTTTTAGGGGACCATGGATCATGGAAGCCTTGAAGATTTGCCTTTTTCAAAAGATTTATCAATTCAATTGATTAACAGTTCAAAAGATTGTTTCTCAGATTTATAATATTCCCACACCTAGTCTTACCTTGCATTCTGAAGCTTGTTTACAAGTCTATAAGTTCAGATTCAATTTGTGTTATAAGTCCATGTTCCATATCACCTAGTGCCCACTAGACATTTCTAACAATCTAAAACAGAATCCCTCTTTCCCTAAACTCATTAGTCACTTAATTTCCCAAAGCATTAGTTCTTATCTATAAAATGAGGAAATAAAGACTATATGGGATCTCAGGTCTCTTAAAGTTCTATAACTGTGATCGTATATTCATATAAATTGCCCATAGAAACATGATCAGTAAGTATATGAGGAAAGAGTTAAACTTGGGTTCTGCTGACTCTAAGTTCAATTCTTTATGCTCTATGTCATCTACATGAATTAAAATCCAATTGGATCCAAGACCTGTCAATTCTCTCTCTTTCATTATTCTCCCATCTGTCCCCTTATTTCTATTCACATAACTACCACTCTAGTTCAAGCCCTCACAATCTCCTGCCTGGAGCTTCGAATTGGCCCCAGAATCCAATGTCTCCTCTCCAATTCATTCTCTATACTGATGCAAAGTGACGTTCATCAATCATGGGTCTGACCATTTCTCTGTTCAAGAGGTCCAGTAGCTTCTAGTTGTCATTAGGATATGGTACAAACCTATCTGGTAGTCTAAAGACAACCTCACATTAATTTCCTGCACACATTCTATATGCCAGCCAACTGGCCTTCCATCTCCCATTTGCATGGTTTTACAGTTTGTCAACCATGTCTGGAAGGTATATCTTCATTACCTCCATATTAGAAAGTCTAGCTTCCTTCATGACTTAGCTCAAATGTCACATAGTAGATGTTTCTATTCTGAGTAAATACTTTGCTTTACTTTGTGTGTGTGTGTGTGTGTGTGTGTGTGTGTGTGTGTATAAGTGTGTATACTCACTTTTCTCTGATTTGCCCCCTCTTCACATAAGAATAAGTGTCTCTTAAGGACAGAAACTATACTTAATCCTTACCACAGTGCCTGGAACTTGACAAGAGCTTCATGGATGTTTACTGGATAAATAAAAGAGCTCTGGAGCTCACTCCTTCAAGTCTATTCAGATAGCGTCCAATTTTTCTATCTTTACCACTTGTTGAATGCATGATTGCAACTGGGCTATATATTTCAATGCTGTGAACTGATTAATGGTATTTATGCTGATTTACATTGTCAGTTATATAAAAAGTTCATATGTAAAGTTGCTCCTTGGATATACTTAGGCAAGGTTTTCATTCTTAAATGGTATGCTTTTCTAATAGATTCTGCTTACAATAAAGGGATGACCATACAGCAACTGGAACACCTGTCCCAGCATTCAATCTTGTATTTAATATAGTTTGAATTGATTATTAATAGAGAATATGGAAGTTTCATTCCCAGCTTAGCTCTAATACTTGAGAGTTATGTCAATCAGATCATTGATCCGACTTCATCATTCCCTTATGATGTTATAAATGTTATGAACAAGGTCATGCTCAGGAACAGAATTTGGGGAATAGGCTCATTTTGCTGGAGCACACAGTATAGGATTGTAGCATGAATATAAATTAACTTTTTAAAGACTATGATCACAGCACACAACATCTGGCAGGCCATATCAAACTGAAAGAGTTTGAAGTCTGTGCCTAAAAATGGCTATTTTCCATCTTAGTTAACTACTATAACCACATTTTAGAAGTATGGATATGAAGTGATGAATTATTTGGTCACCCTAACTCTAAAAGATTGTCTACTAAGTTGGAGAAAATCACATCATTGAATTTACATATTCTTAAAGCACTACAATATTTCTGTTGTTATTCTGTCATTTCAGTCATGTTCGCTACTTTGGGACCCAATCTGAGATTTTCTTAGCAAAGATACTGCAATTGTTTGCCACTTTCTTCTTCAGTGGATTCAATGTATGCATTTTGTCAGAGGTCAAGTGACTTACCCAGAATCACACAGCTAGGAAGTGTCCGAAGCTGGGTATGAACTTAGGTCTTCCTAATTCCAGGCCCAGTATTCTCTATCCACTGAGCCATCAGCTGTTCCTTTACTGTATAGTGCAGACAATGTAATATCAAATAAGGTGAGAGATAAAATAAGGCTTTGAATACCAGATAAAAGAGTTTGAATTTGCCAGAAAAATATAGATTCTACTGAAAACTTTTTATCAGAGGAGTAACTTTATCAGATCTTCTACATTTCAATATCACAACAGAAAGCATTCATAGTGAAATATATAAAAATAGCTTTCATAATAATGCATGACTAGACAATTTGTTATTTCTCTGGAAACTGCTATGCAGCTTACATCCTTAGAGAGTTAGGTGGTACACTGACAGAAATGGATTGCCGAGGGTCACAAACTAGATGTGACAGAACTAATCCTACAACCTATGTCATTTTATTCTATGTCATTCAGATTCTATTTATTATATCATGCAATCTCTTAGCATAGATTTTATATGAATCTTAAAAGGATTCTACAAAAAAATTTTGTATCACAACTTAATTTCCCTTACACAACTTTAATTCCTAAAGACATCTGCTAGTTTCTTCTTTTCTTCCTTTTTGTTTCTCCCCATATTTTTACTTGTAGTTCCAAGCTTTAAATCTCTTTGACATCCAACTTCTCAAGTATTTACATTATTTAATCAACTAAAAATCATTATATCTACAGTATATAATATGCTAAGATGCATGCTAAGGATGGGAAAAAAGAGACATTAGACATAATATCTACCATTGGGGACTAAAAACTTAGCTCAAATTCAGTTTAGATCAGCTCAGTGTTAGAAGGGATCTAAGGAGTCATATTTTTCAATCCTTTCTTGAAAAGAAATTCCCTTGAAAATACTTTCTCTTCTTGATTACATACACACTGTCTGCCTCATGAGGATCACTACCTAGAATAAAAATGGCTTGAGGAAAATGTGTTTGGTCCACCAAATAGGATTAGGTATTGAAGAATTTTAATAGATTTTGTCCCATATACAAACCTTATAAACTTTTGACTTTCAGACAATAAATAGCAAGAGAATCACAAAATTCTACAAAAATATTTGAGAACATACTTAGTAGTATATACCACATTATATTTTCTTGTATGGAAGAGTTACCCATTTCTAACCAGTTTTGGTCACCTTCTTTTGGACACACTTTAGCTTGACAATTTCCTACCCAAAATTGAAATTAGAATTATTCATGCAGCTGGACTGTCAGAGTTCAGAAGTGTATCATCTCACTTATTCTGGACAGTGTGCTTCTGCTAATTCTGCGTCTAACATTATTAGATTTTGGGAATTGCCATGTTACTGTATTGGTTGATATTGATTTTGGAATCTACGGAAAGTCTGACATCATCTCTACTTGAACCACTATTAAACCATACCTTCCTATCTAATACTTGTGAAGCTGATTTTAAAACCCTATTATAGGGGAGGATTTTAGGAAGGTGGCAGAGTATTTTTAGGTCAGAAAATTCCAAGTTCTCCAGATTTTCCCTACATGCAAAACAAAATTGAACCTCAGGGTGAACAGAGATGGTGAAAAACAAATATGACTTGGGAAAGAATTTGAGTCCTCCTGGGGAAACTCTTAAAGAACCTAGGTGAAAAGAAAGACCCCAGAACCAAGATTTCATCAGTGTGAGCAGTAAATACCTCCAGACTACCTCCACAGAAAGGGCAATTAGGGAAATCTGGGGATACAGGTTCATAAGTAGCCTTAGCCCCAACCACAGGCAATTTCACCTTCCAGAAACTTGGGGGATGGAGGTCTGAGTCTTAGAAGACTGAGGGAACTTCTCCTGATAAAAAATGCCAGGCCCAGCTGTGCTGGTGATATGATGCCTCGAGTGAGAAGATACAAGCACACCCAGTAAATGCAGAAGCAGTGGGGCAGGGAAGCTCTTGGTTGCTGGCACTTTCAGGAGAATGGATTTTAGTTTGGGGGTTCCAAGTCAGAGGAGAGAGCTGAACTGAAGCAAGAGGAAACTAACCCTTTCCCTCTTCCTCTTCGCCCTCCCTGCCTTGCATTCCCAGGATTAAAGGTGGTTACAAAAAGAAATTCTCATTAAAAAAAAAATGAACAGGCAAAGGAGAAAGAACCCAACCATAGAAACTTTCCTCAAAAAGATTCTACAAGTAAAGCACATAAGAATATTATTGGTAAATTATGAAGCTCTCAAGATCAAAGAAAAATTTTTACAAGAAATAAAAAGAAATTCAAATATGCTAGAGCTACAGGAATTGTACAGAATTATCAGCAGTTACAATAAAAGACTGCAGGTCCTGGAATATTATATGTCAACAATCAAAGAAATTAAGCTTGTGCCAAAAATACCATATATAGCAAAACTAAGCATAATATTGAATAGTTTTTAAAAAATGGAGATTCAATGAACTTTCAGATTTTCAGTATTTTGTCTCAACCAAACTTGAATTCAATTGAAAATTTAACATAGAAGGGCCAATATCAAAGACCAATTTCAAGGGACTCAACATGGACAAACTGTTTATGTTTTACAGAAAGAAATGTAAATCATATATTTAAGATTGACATTAGTAATTGAATATTTTTTAAAAGATTGGGGTAGAACTGAATACAATCTGACTCTAAAAAAACAAAACTGTTTAGAAAAAAGTAAAAATAGTAATTATGCTATACATATGAGGTGCAGAGGAAAAACTGACACAGAGGCATGAGATGGGGGAAGGGGACTGGTAGTTCTGAAAACTTAATTTCAGTAGGAATGGCTTAAATAGAGAATGTGCATATAAATAAATAAAAGGGGGAGGGAGAATGGGATAAGGTGGAGCCTAGAAAGATACATAGATTTAAGGCTGTGGGAGAAGGTGTCTAGATTATTGGGAAAGGGATAAAGAGGGAGGGGAAAGTGAGGCACAGGAGGGAGTTTAGATTAAAGGGAATGGGATAAGATATGTAGATTAATAGTAATGTGATAAAGAGGGAGAAAAAGCATGGGAAGGAAGATATGGGGGGGATCCATAGGTGGGGGAAGTTAAGTAACGGCAAGGCAAGTTAAGGAATAAAAATAAAGTAGATGTTTTAGCAGGGACAGGAAATAATAGATATATACAAATGCAAAAACAAAGATCAGGAGTTCTGAGTCAAACTGAAATATTCAATTAAAATCAAACTTAAGGTTCCAATAAGAGAGAAATCTACATTATATGTAAGTCATATTAATACTGTTTTAGATGCATCTACATATGTATAAATATGGTTGTATATTTTTGTGTACATGTAGGTGTATGCATATATGTATATAGATATATGTGAATATATATATTATTTTGTATTTAGTTTTAAACAAATGAACTTAAAAATTAAAAAAAAACCCTATTTTAGGACTTTTTATTTATTCTTACTTAATGTCTTCTTGTAAGATGTAATACATAATTCTAGGCTAAAAGGAAATTTTTGGATGCTGATTCTGTCAATTATCTTTATGATTATAATAACTTCAAGCATCAGGACATGTTCAAATCTGATAGATGCCATCCATGCATTCATATAAGCCAACAAAGACAAAGTATCGCAGAACACATAGCCAGGAGCATTATATTAGAAACTGGTCACTAATTTGACATAGATTGATGAATGATTTCTCTTTAAGTATGACCATTCAGGTAAAGTGCTCAAATGACTTCTTTATACTATCATCCAGTTTATAATCTCTTCATTTGTCTCTAAGGACAGTAAGTGAAATGCTGTCAAATTGTTTACTAAGATGCAGATATATTATATCTACAGTTTTCTCCTAAATTGTAAATACAGTAGCCCTGATACAGAGGAAATCAAGTTAGATTGGAATTGCCTTTTTTGATAAACCCATACTGGTATTTTCTGATCATTTTTTTCCCTTTCTAAATGATCATATACCATTACTTAAAAAAATTTTAGAATTTTGCTAGGAATTGTTTTCAAGCACTCTATCATTTATGATTTACCATTTTTTGACAATCATCCATCTAATTCTATGTCACTTTTGTACAATTGTTCAAATATTATTGACTTGGCAGACACATTTTTCAGTATTTATTTAGTGTTCTTTTCTTTTGGGCCTAGTTATTTGAAATCATTTAAGAAAAGTAAATGCTTTCAACATCTCTTCACTTGTCTTGGCATTTAATTACTTTAGAGGCCATCATTTTATTCCTATGCTCCTCAATACAAAAAATGTCAAGTTCTAGGCATCATCAATTATTAATGTCCCATTCCCTCCAATGGAGGATAAGTCCAATCTCTTTTTTATAAGCTTGTCCCCCACAACTTTAGAAATAAATGTTCTTAAGATTTACTGTAAGATTTAGCTCATTCTCCTCATTTCGCACTATTATTGTTCTTATAAGACTGAACTATTATTATTATCTATTTTTAAATTAATTATTTATGTCTTTTTCAAATGTTAGTAGACACAGTGGTCCCTTTAAACAGCTCTTGCTCTTCTTTCTCATGGTAATCATTATACTCCTCATCATGATCATAATAATTATTGTTGTTATCAGAATACTGCTCTTCAGAGCATTACCTCTTTCTTGACATGGCTTTCCCTATAAACTCTTAGATTGTGAGATTTCTGTTTTCTCTGAATTCTTTATAATTAAAGAATCAGAGAATTTGAAATTTGAAAGTGGCCTTGGTAAACCAATTAGTTCAAGCCATATGCAAAAATAATCCTCATTACAATATACCTAACAAATGGTTGCTTACTCTCTGAACTCTAAGGAGAAGGAACCCACCAACTCTCAAAGCAGCCTATTGTAATTTTTAAGAATTGAATTAATAGAAAGTTTTTCTTGTCATCAATTTAATGCTTTAAAAATCTAGGTTATAAGTCAAATTATGGTTAATTTTCCCTTACATATCTATAACAAGCTCTTACAATAATGAGTTCATTCTTCTTAAGTGCCCTATAAATCCTATTCTGGCAAATTCACTGACAAGATTATTTCTTCTTCTTGCTTCCTCTAGCTTTTGGAGAATGAAATTTTAATCAGGTCAATCAAAAATGTTTCATCTGCTCAACATTTGTTTAAGAGAGAATCCCAAAAGATGTCTAGGTACTTGAAATGCCACATTTTGCTACTACTTTATGCTTCTGTGTATTGCAAGTTGCACATGGAAATAAATATCCATTTCTTTCTTCAGGGAAAGTGGTATTACTAAAATTTTATCATTTACATTCTCCCTTTATTGAACTTCATCCAAAAATTCTATACCATCACTTTCCCTTCTTAATAGTGATACAAGGAAGGTGTATTTAAAAGCTGCTGCCCTTAAAATCTAGTTGAAGGAACAGGAACTAGGTATTTTTAATGTAATTAGGAACACAAAATAGCACAGGCTAAATGATAATTGTTTATATTCAACATATAGAGAAAACTAAAAGTAGGCAGAGATCATAAGATTATATACATGAACTCTAGGCAGGGTGATAAGGAGAAGGGACCTTTTCATTTTAATAAATGAAGTAACTGAAGTTCAAATATGTTAAGCTATAGGGCAACTAGGTGGTACAGTGGATAGAGCCCTGGGTCTGAAGTTAGGAAGACCTGAGTTTAAATCCATCTTCAGACATTTACTAATAACCCCAGTTACTTTAGTTTCCTCATCTGTGAAAATGAGCTAGAGAAGGAAATGGCAAACAAACATTATCTTTCCCCAAATGGAGTCACAAAGAATCATAAATGACTAAAACAACTAAACAATAACAACAAAATGTTAAGCTTTTTGCTCAAGGTCTCAAAGGCAATCATGAAAAAATCAGTAGGGGTATAACATTATGGAAGATTTCATGGAAGAGGGAAGATTCAGGCAGGTTCCTGAATGAGCAATAGAACTTAAGTTAAAAGAACTTAAGAAGGGAAGAAGAATAATAGTGCAGATAACTGTGTTCAGGAAATAACAGGAAATACTTTGGCTGGAGATTTCCAATAGGATAAGAGATAAAGAAATAGGGATGTTACTGTAGCAGTGGGGAAATGGGGAGTGGTCTTGAATTCCCGGCTAAGACATTTATGGTTTTTCCTGTTGGCAATGTGGCCCAGCCTTTGAAGGTTTTTTGAGCAATGCAGTGAAGCATATAAAGTGGAATGAATTGGGAAGAGTTTGAAGTCAGGAAGACAAACTAAAAGGCAGTACAAATCCAATTATTTTCCCACAAATGCTCAATTCCCATGGAAAATAAATAAAATAGTTCTGGCAAGTAAAGGCAGAATCTTTCAAATTTCTAATAAGCCTGATTTTTATTACCTTACCCTACTTTGTTTCAGTCATAATCAGGCAAGCCAGTGCTTATTTCCATAGCTGTCTTATATATTAGTCTATATACTAACCTATTGCACTTTTCAAAAAAATTAAAAATTTTAGGCAACCCCCTCTCCCCCACATACATGCAAAAACGACCTATTATCTTTTTTAAAGTCTATCAGGCAGGAAGTCATGGCTTTGTGCTTTATAGACTTTTGGAGGGAGTCAAACTTTTGGAAAGGAGCTTCCTCACATCTGCTTTTGAACCTGTTTTTCACATTGGTACAGCAGGCTCCTGGTATAAAGACATGGAAAGACAAAGAAATATAATATTTTGACCCTCCAAGATGATTGTCAAAGCATCTCAACAATAACAAAATCCATGATTATTCAATTACCCAGGAACCTAGAGTCTTATTTACCATCCATTTACATCAACGTGCTGATCCATTTACTGCTAAATTAATTGAATAATTCCCTCTGAAGGGAATAGCAAACTCTTAGTGACAACCCATCCCCAAACTCTCTGATTTCATGGCATTGATACTCAAATGCTATACAAGGCATGATTGCATTATGCAACAAGTTTGATATAAATAGCAGCTAACAAGGGAAACATGGCATTATCCATGATCTTATTTAGCTCCTCCTGGGTGGTATTCACCTTTCAGAAGATAATTAGTTGTGGCAATTTTCATAGTGAAATAAAGAGCAGAGCTGATAACAGACACCTACATTATCCCATAGATGCTTCAGTAGCTGATCTGAAGACTCTCTGAATGACGCACAATATAACACTGTAACTTCACTATTTGTCCAAGAGGATTTGATTAAAGCAGTAGGGATGAGAGCCAGGATTACTGTTCCCAGCTCTGCCACTTGCTAGCTGACTTCTGGAAAATGACTAACAGGGATAAGTTAGTTCTAATGCTACAGACAACTAAATAAGCTTGTGGTCTGCATGAGGAAAAGAAAAATCAGATTAATCAGAGTCATGACATATAGGAATGGCCAAAAATGAATGCTTCTGGGTTTCTGCTAGTCAATTGAATTGAGCCAACATTCTGGTACTTGATGCATAGAGTAATAATTTCTACACACAGAAAAGATAATGATAAAACATTTATTCAGTCATTATTATGTGCCCAGCAGGGTGGTAAGCAATGGGGAAACAGATACTAGCAGGTAACTGCTTTTAAAGCTTTTATGTTTTAATGGGAAAAGACAATCCATAAAAGCTTGTGGAAGGGAGGTGAGAATACAGTATTCTGTGGAGACTTGGTTTCAAAAGCTTCAATCTGCAGTATAATCTAAGGATTCCATTGGGAAGAGATATATGAGATCAATGGGAAAGGGAGAAGCTAGAATGACTCAATGGATACTGAACATTTTCTTCCTAAGTTCAGACATCAGCTTTTTGACCCCAGGAAAGTTATTTAACCTTATTTTCCTCAATTTCCTCTTATGTAAAATGAGCTGGAGAAAGAAATGGCAACCTATCCCATTTCCTTTTCTGAGAAAACTGCAAATGAGGTCATGAGGAGCTAGCCAACACTGAAAAAATGATTGAGCAACAACAACCAATAGGAAGGAGGCAAAGGAATGTTGTTTTGAGTATGAGAGATACCTATGTTTTCTTATATATTAAATCAGAGAGACAGTAGAAGTGGTTATATGATAAATGAAAGAAATATTATTAATTATTATGGAAAAAGACAAAGAAAATATTGTCAATCCAAGCAAATTTATTAAGTTGTAAATATATATTGGAGTTGGAGTCAGAAAGACCCGAGTTCAAATTCTGTCTTAGATACTTTTATTTATTTTTTTATTAAAGCTTTTTATTTGTAAAACATATATATGGGCAATTTTTCCACATTGACCCTTGCAAAGCTTTCTGTTACAAATTTTTCCCCCCAGTCCCCACCCATCCCCTAGATGGCAGGAAGTCTACTACATGTTAATTATGTTAAAATGTTTGTCAAATTGAATATGTATATATATATTTTTATAGTTATCTTGCTGTGCAAGAAAAGTTGGATCTACAAGAAAAAAAATCAGATACTTTTAAACTGTGTGGTCTTGGACAAGCCATTTAACCTCTCTCATCCTTAGTTTCCTCAAAATAAAATGGAAATGAATATAGATTGTTGTGAGGATAAAATGAGATAACATATATAAAAACCCTTGCAAACTACAAACTGCCACATAAAGGCTGGCTACTACTTATTTTTATGCCACAGGAGTAAATATGATTAAATATCTGAAATACATACATATCTATGGAGGGAGCACGGAAGAATAAGTTGTCAATATTATCTTTTCTACATTTCAAACTTTAATGATATAACAAAATATTTTAGTTAATCTGGGGAATGAAAGAATTTACAGTGTCAAAGATGAAGTCAAACATGATTCTAGGAAGAATATTTTTCAGTAAATGAATAATTTTGATTTCATTAAATTTAAAAGGTTTTGCACAAACAAAGCTAATGTAGCTGAGATTAGAAAGGAAACAGAAAGCTGGGGGGAAATTTTTGTAACCAGTTTCTGATAAAGGCCTCATTTCTAAAATATATAGAGAAGAGTCAAATTTATAAGATTATATGGTTATAACATTGTGCATGGCTTTGATCTAAAAGTGTTACTACTGGGTTTGTATCTCAAAGAGACGATAAAAGAGGGAAAAGGGCCCATTTGTGCAAATATGTTTGTAGCAGCTTTTTTGTGGTGTCAAAGAATTGGAAATTGAGTTAGATGTCCATCAATTGGAGAATGGCTGAATAAGTTATTATTATGGAAGTAATGGAATATTATTGTTCTATAAATAAAATGATTAGCGGTCTGATTTTAGAAAAGCCTGGAAGGATGTGAATGAACTGATGCTTAATGAAGCAAACAGAACTAGAAAAACATCATAATCAGCATGTATGATGATCAGCTATGAAAGACTTGGTTCTTTTCAGCAATTTATTGATCCAAGGCAATCCCAATAAACTTTGGATGGAAAATATCATCTGCATCCAGAAATGGAAAAAAAAAAGGATATGTTGTAGTTACATGGCAAGCAAGCAACATACACATGTCATGTATATGTCTCCCTTATCTTAAAAATAATACCTTCCACTAAAACTGCTATTGCTTCAGGTTATCACTTGATCTCTTCCTTCATACTTACTGCTCAAATTCTAGAAAGAATACTATACATTTATTGTCTCAAATTCTTCACTGCCTAATCATTTCTCAACTACTTACAAACAAATCACTTTATTCTTTGAAACATCATCAGTGACTTCTTAATTGCCAAATCCAATAAAATGCATTAAAATTCATCCTCTAAGATTTATTCAGCTTTTGAAGATATTTTTATCCCTGTAATCTTGATACTATTTTATTCTGAGTAATATGATATACCTCTGTTTCTCTGTCACTCTGTCTCTCTCTCTCTCTGTCTCTCTGTCTCTCTCTCTCTCTCTCTCTCTGTCTCTCTCTCTCTCTCTCTCTCTCTCTCTTTCTCCCATCCAACTCTTTACAACCCCATAGACTATGTCACTGTTCATGGATTTTTCTTGGCAAGGATACTGGAATGGTTTTCCATTTCCTCTCTAAAGGATTAATTCAAAGAGGTTGAGTGTCTTACATAGTTATTAAGTGACTTGATAACTGTTATCTGAGGCCAGATTCCAACTCTTCCTGACTCCATACCCAGTACTCTATCCACGAAGCCACCTAACTGATTCCTAATTTCAACCACTAGCACAGTGCAAGAAATAGATGCTTAATAAACATTGGGAAAGTGTCAGAATATTCTTAGTATTTCTTTCCATTTCTGTCTTCTCTGTCTTTCTTTGTCTGTCTATGTCTGTCACTCTTTCTGTTTTTTCATGCAGAACTGCATAGCTCCATCAAGAACAGGCAATGATAAAATAACTTAACTTTCTTTTTGACAGGGTTGTTAGAATAGTAGCAATATTTAACTAGATAGTTACTCAATTAAAAACTTATTGGAATGCATAAACAGAAATATAATTCAATAGTAACTTTCTATGAGGAAAGGAGAATCCATGAAATATCTAAGACATCAGGATGTGAATCTATCTAAAATTTTAATAGCATAATATAGCCAGAATATTTTGAAATGCTTTTAGAGTTTTGGCCACACATATCATTGAAATAATCACCATAAAATGCTTATATTTTTCCCAATAGAATTTTCAAATGCCAAACTATCGTAGGAATGCAATTTAAACAGCTCCTTTAGACCCTCTGTACTAGTAGCGTCACTGTTGCCATAGAAACTATTAAGCACCAAAGGGAAAAGAAAAAGATCTTAAAAAAAAAAGAAAACAAATACAAGGATTGGAAAGTACATATGTGATGGCACAAGGTGCTATAAATTAGTTGCCAGGATTAGTATATGATGAAAGTAATTTGAAGAGGTTGAGGTTAATCTATGCATATCTTCCCTTTAAAGGCTATAGAAAACCCTTATGCTACACACTAATCTTTTTTCCCCTTTTCTAGCAAGACTGACCTATTTATATAACATAACAAACTATATTTTTACAGAGCAGAAGCTTCCCCATATAATTCTGATTGCATGATCTACACAGTTGAAAAAATATTCTGAAAAATTTCCGATTTTTACTGAGCATTCACTATTTGCACTGTGCCAGTGGGTTGAGGTAAGGAAGCATCTAGGTGGCCCCCATGAATAGAGCACTTGGTATAGAGTCAGGAGGATGTGAGTTCAATTCTGGCCTCAGATACTACCTATCAAGTCATTTATTAGCTGGGTAAATCACTCAACTTCTTTGTCTTAATCCTTTAGAGAAGGAAATGGGAAATTATTTAAGTATGATTACCAAAAAAAAAACAAAAAAAAACAAAAAAAAAACTCATGGACAGTGTCATCACGATCTATAGGATTGTAAAGAGTTGGACATGACAGAACAACAAACAAGTGATTGAGGGAGGAGAGAGATATAAAACTGTATAAAACACAGTTTCCACTTTTAACAGAGCTTGTAAAGTTGAATGGCACACACACCAAAAACAACAATAAAATTTTGTGTTATAGATGATATAATATCAAGAGCCTTTAGTACAGTAGGTGATATTTGAGTTAGGCTCTAACTTTCAGTCATCCATGTAGTTGGTATATGATCCACAACACTGCTTATGAGAACAACTGATACTCTTAGTTACTTTCTATGAGCTCTTGGACTAATAGTCAAAAAATTTCTTAAATGTTTCTACATCATTTTGTGGTAGGTTTTTGTCAGCCTACCAAAATATAGCAAATGGAATAAATATCAAATAACAAATTTAGAGTGGAAAATGTTTGTTTTGTGTTTTTTTGTTTGTTTTATATCATTCCTCCAGTTATCTATCTTATAACCCATATATTACCCTATGTTCTTCACTGTCTCTCTCTCTCTGACTCACATATCCAATCTGTTGTCAAGACCTGTCGATTTTGCCTTTTCAACATCTTGAAACACTCCATTGTCTTCTTTAATATTATTCCCACCCTGGTGTAGTTGCTCATACCTAGACCATTGCAATAACCTACTTTTTGTCAAAATTCTCTATATACTCTAGTCTATCCTCTACTCAGCCACCAAAGTAATTTTCCTAGCATACATGCTCAAGTATGTCATTTATTTTTTTTAATTAAAGCTTTTTATTTGTATAACATATGTATGGGTAGTTCCTCAGCATTGATCTTTACAAAGTTTTGCGTTACAAATTTTACCCCGTCCCCTCCCCTCCTCTAGATGGCAGGAAGTCCACTACATGTTAATAATGTAATAATACTTGACAAGTTGTGCAAGAAAAATCCTATCTACAAAAAAAAGAAAAGAAAAGAAAAGAAAATCAGAGAAAGGAAACACAATGCAAGCAAACATCAATAGAGAGCATGAAAATGTTATGTTGAGGTCCACATTTCATGTACCTTTCTCTGGGTGTATATGGCTTTCTTCACTGAACAATTGGAACTGGTTTGAGACAATTCTTTGTTGCAGAGAGCCATGTCCATCAAAGGTGTCCATCAAAGGTTGCTGTGTATAATGATCTCCTGGTTCTACTTGTTTCACTCAGCATCAGATCATGCAAGTCTCTCCAGGCCTCTCTGAAATTGTCCTGCTGGTTGTTTCTTACAGAGCAATAATATTCTATAACATTCATATACCATAATTTATTCAGCCACTCTCCAATTGATGGGCATCCCTTCAGTTTCCAGTTTCTAGCCACTACAAAAAGGGCTGCCACAAACATTCTTGCCGATAGGACCCTTTCCCTCCTCTAAGATCTCTTTGGGATATAGGCCCAATAGAAACACTGCTGGGTCAAAGGGTATGCACAGTTTGATAACTTTTTGAGCATAGCTCCAAATTGCTCTCCAGAATGGCTGGATCCGTTCACAGTTCCACCAACAATGTATTAGTGTCCCAGCGTTCCCACATCCCCTCCAACATTCATCATTATCTTTTCCTGTCATTTTAGCCAATCTGACAGGTGTGTAGTGGTACCTCAGAGTTGTCTTAATTTGCATTTCTCTGATCAATAGTGATTTGGAGCAACATTTCATATGACTAGAGATGGTTTTAATTTCATCATCTGAAAATTGTCTGTTCATATCCCTTGACCACTTATCTATTGAAGAGTGGCTTGAATTCTTAATAAATATGAGACAATTCTCTATATATTTTAGAAATGAGGCCTTTATCAGACCCATTAAATGTAAAGATGATTTCCCAATTTGATGCTTCCCTCCTAATCTTGTCTGCATTAGTTTTATTTGTACAGAAACTTTTTAACTTAATATAATCAAAATTATCTATCTGGTGTTCAATTAAGAGTTCCAGATCTTCTTTAGACATAAATTTATTCCATCTCCACGGGTCTGAGAGGTAAACTATACTACATTCCTCTAATTTGCTTACAATATCACTCTTTATGTCTCGATCACGAACTCATTTAGATCTTATTTTGGTATGTGGTGTTAGGTATGGGTCAAGCCCTAATTTCTTTCATGTTAGTTTCCAATTTTCCCAGCAGTTTTTGTGGAATAGTGAGTACTTATTCCAAAAGCTGGGGTCTTTGGGTTTATCAAACACTAAATTGCTAAAGTTATTGCCTAGATTGTCCTGATATCCTATCGTATGCCACTGATCAACTGCTCTATTTCTCAGCCAGTACCAAATGGTTTTGATGACCGCTGCTTTATAATATAGTTTTAGATCTGGTACAGCAAGGCCACCTTCATCTGCCTTTTTTTTTCATTAATCCCCTTGAAATTCTTGACCTTTTGTTCTTCCAAATGAACTTTGCTACTATTTTTTCTAGATCTGTAAAATAATTCCTTGGGAGTTTGATTGGTATGGCACTAAATAAGTAGATTAGTTTGGGTAGTATTGTCATTTTTATTATATTCGCTCGGCCTACCCATGAGTACTTAATGTTTTTCCAATTGACTAGGTCTGATTTTATTTGTGTGGAAAGTGTTTTGTAGTTTAGTTTGTACAGTTTCTGACTTTTCCTTGGCAGATAGATTCCCAAATATTTTATGCTATCATCCGTTATTCTGAATGGAATTTGTTTTTCTATCTCTTGCTGCTGAACTTTGTTGGTAATATATAAAAATGCTGATGATTTATGTGGATTTATTTTGAATCCTGCAGCTTTACTAAAGTTGTGGATTGTTTCTAGTAGTTGTTTTAGTTGAGTCTCTATGGTTCTCTAAGTATACCATCATGTCATCTGCAAAGAGTGATAATTTGGTTTCTTTATTATCTACTCTAATTCCTTTTGTCTCTTTTTCTTCTCTTATTGCCAAACCTAACATTTCTAATACAATATTAAATAATAATGGTGACAGTGGGCAGCCTTGTTTCACTCCTGATCTTATTGAAAATGATTCTAGTTTGTCTCCATTACATAGGATGCTTGCTGATGGTTTTAAGTAGATGCTACTAATCATTTTAAGGAAAAGCCCATTTATTCCTATACTCTCTAGTGTTTTTAATAGGAATGGGTGTTGGATTTTATCAAATGCTTTTTCTGCATCTATTGAGATGATCATATGGTTTTTGTTAGTTTGGTTATTAATATAATTGATTATGCTGATAGTTTTCCTAATATTGAACCAGCCCTGCATTCCTGGTATAAATCCTACTTGGTCATAGTGTACTATCCTGGGGATGACTTTCTATGATCTCATTGCTAATATCTTATTTAAAATTTTTGCACCAATATTCATCACGGAAATTGGTCTATAGTTTCCTTTCTTTGTATTCATCCTACCTGGTTTAGCTATCAGCACCATATCGGTCTCATAGAAGGAATTTGGTAGTATACCTATTGTCCCTATTTTCTCAAATAGTTTGTATAGCATTGGAATTAATTGTTCTTTGAATGTTTGGTAGAATTCACATGCAAATCTATCTGGCCCTGGAGATTTTTTCTTAGGGAGTTCATTAATAGCTTGTTCTATTTCTTTTTCTAAAATGGGGCTATTTAAATAATTTATTTCCTCTTCTGTTAACCTAGGCAATCTATATTTTTGTAGACATTCCTCCATTTCATTTAGATTATCAAACTTACTGGCATAAAGTTGGGCAAAGTAACTCCTAATTATTGCTCTAATTTCCTCTTCATTGGAGGAAAGTTCTCCCTTATCATTCTTGAGACTAACAATTTGATTTTCCTCTTTCTTTTTCTTATCAAATTAACTAAAGGCTTATCTATTTTGTTGGTTTTTTCATAAAACCAACTCTTAGTTTTATTTATTAATTCAATAGTTTTCTTATTTTCAATTTTATTAATTTCTCCTTTTATTTTTAGAATTTCCAATTTGGTATTTAATTGAGGGTTTTTAATTTGTTCTTTTTCTAGTTTTTTTTATTTTTAATAATAAGCCCAATCCATTGATCTTTTCTTTCTCTATTTTATGCAAGTAAGCATCTAGAGATATAAAATTGCCCCTTATAACCACTTTGGCCGTGTCCCACAAATTTTGGTATGTTGTCTCATTAGTGCCATTCTCCTGGATGAAATTATTGTTTGTGTCTATGATTTGCTCTTTCACCCATTTATTCTTCAGGATTAGATTATTTAATTTCCAATTAACTTTTGGTCTATTTTCTCCTGGCTTTATATTGCATGTGATTTTTATTGCATCATAATCTGAAAAAGATGCATTTACTATTTCTGCCTTTCTGCATTTGATTTTGAGGGTTTTATGCCCTAATACATGGTCAATTTTTTTATAAGTTCCATGGACCACTGGGAAAAAAGTAAACTCCCTACTATCTCCATTCAATTTTCTCCATAGATCTATAATACCTAACTTTTCTAACAATTGGTTTACCTCCCTAGTTTCTTTCTTATTTATTTTGTGGTTTGATTTATCTAATTCTGAGAGAGCAAGGTTGAGATCCCCCACTAGTATCGTTTGGCTGTCAATTTCTTCTTGCATCTCTCTTAATTTCTCCCCTAGGAATTTGGATGCTATTGTAATTGATACATATATATTTAGTGTTGATATTGCTACATTATCTATGGTACCCTTTAATAAAATATAGTTTCCTTCCTTATCTCTTTTGATTAGATCTATCTTGGCTTTTACTTGATCTGAGATAAGGATTGCTACCCCTGCTTTTTTTTGTTCACCTGAAGCATAATAGGTTCTTCTCCAGCCTTTTACCTTGATCCTATATGTGTCACTATTCTTTAGATGTGTTTCTTGTAGACAACATATTGTGGGATTCTGGTTTTTAATTCAGTCTGATATCCACTTCCACTTTATGGGAGAGTTCATCCCATTCACATTCACAGTTAGAATAACCAATTCTTTATTTCCTGCCATCTTATTTACCCAAGTTATGTTTTTCCCTTTCCTTTCCCCTTTCTCCCTTCCCCCTTCCTTAGTATTTTGCTTTTGATGACCCCCTCCCCCAAACAATCCTCCACCCTTTAGATCCCCTTCCCTTTTTTTTACTCCTTTCCCCTGATTCTTCTATTTCTATTAGTTTGTCCCTTACTTTTCCTCCTTTCCCTCCCACTTCCCTCTAGCAACAGACAAGTTTCTATGTGAAATCAAGTGTCTGATATACACTTATAGAGCCCAACCTCATGAGAGTAAGATTTACACAATGCTCATCTCCCTCCCTTCTTTCTCTCAATTATATTAGGTTTTCTTTGACTCTTCATGAGATTTTACCTAGTTTTTATCTTCTTTTTTAAAAAAATCTTATTTTACCACCTTTTCCCTCTTTTCCCCAGTATGATAACCTTTCCCCCTCTAGTTTTCTTTTTCATATTATCAAAGTAATATCTAGTTAATTATACCCCCAAACTTTAAGTATTCCCATAGTAGAAATAAAGTTCTCAAGAGTCCTTTTCTTTTTATCTTTTTATGCTTCTCTTGAGTTCTGTGTTTGGAGGTCGAATTTTTTGTTCAGATCTGGTCTTTTCATTAGAAATAGGTGAAATTCACCTATGTCATTAAATGACTATCTTCTTCCCTGGAGGATAATGCTCATTCTAGCTGGATAGGTTATTCTTGGCTGTAATCCAAGTTCCTTTGCCTTTCAGAATATCTGGTTCCAGGCTCTTCTATCCTTCAATGTGGAGGCTGACAAATCGTGTGTGATTCTAATTATTGATCCTCGGTATTTGAATTGTTTCTTTCTAGCTGCTTGAAGAATCTTTTCCTTGGTGCTATAGTCCTGACATTTAGCCATGATATTCCTTGGGGTTTTAATTTTGGGGTCTCTTTCAGGAGGTGATTGGTGGATTCTTTCAATGGTGATTTTGCCTTCTGATTCTACAACCTCAGGGCAGTTTTCTTTCAGGATTTCCTGGAAGATACTGTTTAGATTCTTTTTTTTCATCATGGCTTTCAGGAAGTCCAATAATTCTTAGATTGTTTCTCCTAGATCTATTTTCCAAGTCAGTTGTTTTTCCTAGGAGATATTTCATATTTTCTTCTATTTTTTCATTTTTTTGTTTTTGTTTGACTGATTCTTGAAGTCTTATTGAGTCATTCACTTGCATTTTTTCAATTCTTATTTTTAAAATGTTGTTTTCTTCAGTTACCTTTTTTAGCTCCTTTTGTAACTGGCCAATTGAATTTTTTTTGTTCATTGCACTCTTTTTCCACTTCACTAATTTTATTTTTCAGTGCATTATTGTCTATTTCCAATTCACCAATTTTGTTTTACAATAAATTGGTGTCTTTTTCATGTCTCTTTTGCAGGGCATTATGATCTTCTTGCAAGATATTGTATCATTCTTGCACTGATTTCAGTTTATTTTCCCATTTATCCTCCAGTTCTCTTTTGAGATTCTTTATGCAATCTTCCAGAAAGGCCTTTTGAAAAGGGGACCAGCAATGGTCCTTGATTACTTCTTCTGGTGTTTTGTCTAAAGGAACCTCAGGATCTTCGGTCTGCCCTTGATAGAAGCTGTCTATGGTGAGAACTCTCTTTTGCTTCTTCGTTTTTTTAGACAGAGTGGGGGTCTGTTTAAGGCTAGAGAAGTGGCAGCTGCGTTTGCCTTGAGGCAATTCCGCTAATCAACTCAAGGTGGTGGGCCGGTGGGGGCTAGGACTTTGCCTGAAGTACTCTTTAAAAAAAGCAAATCTGCCAGAACACCTGCCCCCAATTAGGGCAGAGTGTCCCGAGTGCCTCAGATATACTCCAGGTGTTTGGAGTTTGGAGTTTCTGCCACCCTGAGCTGAGTCACACCCTCACTTCCAGGTTGCACCGAGGAAACTGTTTACTCCTCTGCCTGAGTTAAACAGACCTGATATGAAGTTCTTCAGAGATATCTGCAAGCAGTGTACTAAGAGTTCTAGAGTCGTTGACTTGAAGATCAATTCAGAGGCTTATTTTATTGTTGATTTGAGAGAAGATGGGAGGAGGACACAGAGTCACATCTTCAGTCTGCCATCTTGGCTCCGCCCCCCTCTCAAGTATGTCATTTATTTACTCAAATTCCAATGACTACTTATCACCTCCAGGATCAAATATAAAATTCTCTATTTGACTTGTAAAGTTCTTTATAATCTGACCCCTTCTTCCTTTTCCTGTCTTCTTAAACCTTACTCATCTTTATGAACTCTGGTCCAGTGACACTAATCATTTTTCTGTTCCTCATACAAGATACACCATCTTACAAATCCATGATTTTTCAGTCACTGCTCTTCATGTATGGAATGTTCTTCCTCCTAATCCCTGCCTTCTGATTTCCTTCAAATTCTACCTAAAATCTTGACTTCTACTAGGAAAATTTCCCCAATGCTTCCAATTTCCAGTACCTTCCCTCCACTGATTATTTCTTATTTATACTACATATAACTTATTTGTACATTTGTATATTGTCTCCCCAAATAGATTGTAAGCTTCTTGAGGGAACCTTTTACATATCCCCAGCAATTGACACAGTAGTAGATATTAAATCTTGGCATATAGTAGATATTAAATCAATGTTCATTTACTAATTGACTGATTTATAACATATATGAGTAAGAAGCACAAGTATCATAACCTCTACATATCTAGAGGACAAAAAGGTTTCCAAGTATTGTGACTTGTTCAAGGGAACATGGCTAATAACTGTTAGGATTAGGATTGGATCAAGTATAATGTTGTTGCAAACTAGAATCTAATAGTAATCCAAGAGATTTACCACATCTTTTTATCTCTGTTCAAAGCCCTTAGTACAGTACTTGGCATACAGTAGGAGATTAATAAATTTTTATTGACTTAGCAATTGGCTATTACTAAACTGAACAAATTCTCTGTTTTATAAAGTTGTCGTTTGTTGTCCTTGGGTTGGCTTTTGTTTTTTTTTTTTGTTTTTGTTTTGTTTGTTTGGTTGTTTTTTTTTTGTTGTTATTTGTTTTGTTTAAACAGAAAGTAGGTTATCACCATTCGTTCCCTTTTATTGTTAGGGAAATTTGAAAACAGAGATTAAAATACTTCTCAAATGTCATACACTGATTTAGCAGAAATGAGTAAATTACTCTTGTGCTTAGCAGTTGCTTCTTTCCATATGCCTCCCTAAATTTCACACAGTAGCACAACTAACAGATCACTAAGCAACCATGGAATAATTTTCAAGTCAATCTCCCATGGAAAAAAATTATGTGAAAAGTAATCAAGAAGAAAAGACTGCCTTAATTTATTTGAGAATTATGTGCTCTAAGCAAGCAATCCATTCTTAGATGCTTATGACTTAACTTTGACAAGAATGAGATTTCAGAAAATGCATAAAACTTCCAACATGCTCCTACCCTGGCAACAAAGTTTCTTTCCAGAGAGCATTTTTGATTGTGAGAAGTTTGCTTCTCAATTTATTTGACATACATAGGACCTGGGTGTTGAGGGAACCACTTTTTTTCCCCCTCAATATCCCCTTCCTAAGGCTTTTTAACAAACCACATGATATATGTAGATGATTGTGGGAAAATGTGTAGACATATATTTTCCTGCCTTTTTATGTCCTCAGTGGTTTCCTTGCATTATTTTAAATCTTCTTTGTCTTAAATAATCACTAGAGCTATTTCAGGCTTCATTAGGGTCATGTCTTTTCCACTTCCTCTCAGGTAGAGTTGACACTTTTATCCTAGAAGGCATATATGCTTTTCTGTGAAATCAAGTCTAAAAGATACTATAATATATATCAGATTTTAGACATATTTGTAAATTTAAAATTTAAGTCATGAACACCTTGAAAAATCTAATACAGGAAGATTTCCCACCCATCCCCCTGAATGTTATCTTTTATACATGATGTGTCAAAGGCAAAACCTTAGAAAGACAGATCATCTTTTTAAGACTGAGAGGATAATTCTTTTACATCTTTAATTCTTATAGTGACAATGTTTAAGTCATATATACTTCTGCTGAAGCTATGATGTTCTAATGTGATTTAGAAGTATCCCTGAGTTCCTCAAGGACTTTATCACTCAAATACTATCACTTACAGGTTCTACTCACCCGGAAAGATTCTGAATATGAGTCTAGAAACATCTGCTATCTGACTACCACTGTAGTTTATCTTAGTGAGGTTCATCACCAGATTAGCTGCTTTTGAAGTCAATATTTTAGCCTCAAAAATGATTTACAAGTATATACAGTATGAGAGTTATCCAGGAAAGGAATTCCTTAGCCAACAATATCATGAAATATTTCTTAAGTATTAAAGTTGTGATAATTCTTTTATATTTAGAAATCTAGAGAAAAAAACAATTTTAAGTGCATTGAACAAAGACCAAAATTGTAAAAGCTTATAAATATTAGCATCTTATGGTATATCTATATTTATATAAATTATTATTTAGTGTGATGTTATATCTTTTTTATCTATCTATAGACATATAGATAGTTAGATTTAAAGGACACCAAAATGCATATATGCATTTAAATAACATGTTTATTTATATTGACTTTAAGATGAATATTTACATATTTTGAATTTGTTTCTTTTTTAATACATATACATAAAATATGTTTATACGCCTAAAGTCCTTTTTTTATTTCTTTTAACAGTATGCAAATAAAAAGTTTTCAAAACATTTTTCAAAACATGTTTATATATGTGTAGGAGTCTTACTTTCTGAACAATTTGATATATGAAAACCTTTATTTAAGAATGACCTATCTCTCTTGCCAAGCAGGTCCCTTTTCTCCTACTGCCATCTTCAGACATCAAAGACATTTTGGAAGAAATGCTGATAGCCACACCTATGTCTCAACTGCAGTTCCAATCCTCATTGTAGTAGATAAACATATTGCTATTCTTTTCCTTCCTCACTCCTTTGTGCCAGAGCCTTCTTACAATGTTTGCATAGAAGTTGGCCAACAGGATCTCTGATCACCACTAAATCCCAGATCTCGATCTCTCCTTTCCCTTGTTGGAGCTATTGATGTTTGTAGCTTAGACTTTAATGAGGCTTGAAGCTCAGGAAAGTTTAATTTCAGGGTGACAATTTACAGCTCAGAGGAATTTAGCAGCAGGGGACTTAGTCATAAGCCATGGAACACTAACTCATAAGAGATGGACTACTAAAGGATGAATCATCATATAAAAACAAAGAGAACAAGTCTCCCTGAACAGAAAGGAAAACATAATCATTCATATACTTTTTTTGAGGAGAGGGTCTAAGGGTACTGAAGAACCTGCAATTCCCTGTTCCTGATAGAATAAGACAAGCACAAATGAGGTGAGATCCATTTCAAAACAAGCAAATTCAGTCAAATAGAGTATTTTGTTATAATGATATTTTCCTCCCTGGGCACGGATTTGACTCTTCCTGAAGTCTTTCTGTCCTAATAAAGCAAAGTCCTCTATATTTGAACTTTCTATACATGACCTACTTTTTCAGACAGCCTTGAAATTTGCCTTTCTAAGTGTGAGTACTGCTGATGTCAGCTGCCTGGCCGAATCTTCACCCTATGTCACCTCAGATGTCCACTGCCTGCCAAAAAGCTATGTCTAGCCTGATTTTATTGCTGTTAGTGCAGCTTTACCCCAGCTGTGCCCCACACTGGCAACCCAGTTGCCCACAGCTTAATTTTTATCACTTGAACTCAGGATACCTCAGGACTCCAGGTTAAGAGCCATGCTTATATACTATTTAACCTACATTGTGGGTTAAATAAATAGAAGGAAGCATATAACATTAATTTATGATAAGGAAACTCTGAAGCCTAAATCCTGATAGACTAGAATTGAGAAATTCTTGGATTCAGAAACAACTTCTAACAGTTATTCGCTTTATGACCTTATGAATAAGTCATTGAAAATTTCTGAATTTCAGTTTGCTAAAAAGAAATTTTAAAACAATAGCATCTCCTTCAAGAGTATAAAGTGAGACTACAGTGAGATAATTCATGTAGAGCATTCTGCAAAATCTAAAACCATATCTAAAGGGCAGTTAGGTGATACAGTGGATAGAGTCTGGGCCTGATATCAGGAAGATCAACCTAGTTTCTTCAGTCGTGGTCTCAGACACTTTTTAGTTGGGTGATCTTGAGCAAGTCATTTAATCCTGCTTGCCTCAGTTTCTCATCTGGAAATAACAAATCATTCCACTAACTTTGCTAAGAAACTGGATCTCAAAGAGTTGGACATGATTAAAAAAGCTCAATCACAACAGCAACAACAAAAGTCATATCTAAAAGTCAATAAAGAATAAATACAAAAATACATATAAACAATGTTTGAGGCAAAAAATCCCAGCTATTAAGAACCATATAAGGTTTTTTTTGAAAGGTTTAAATCATTAATGAAGGAGAGATATTCCCCATACATGGCCCATGGATATCTTTGTGTGACTAAAAGGAAGAAGGAATAGATGTTTCTAGCTTCTTCTTCTATCCTTATCCAAGGGAGATTCAATTTCTTGCCAGGAGGAGGAAAAGGAAGTTAGGATCAAGTCTTGACCACTCTGCTCTCTTAGAGAGAGTAAATAGCAGGCTAAAATTGCATCTGTTCTCATAAATATTATTCAGTGTGATTTTCAGGTTCACTCTAACTCTACTCATTGTTCCTTATGGGGGGAGGAGTACTCCAAGTTTTATATCTAGGGCTTGATGCCCTTTCCACTAACTACCAGTTTTATAATAAACACATGTGACAGGTAGCCAAGAAATCCATTTGTCAAAGTCAATAGCAAACTAGAAATCAGAGAAAGTATATATAAGAGAATATATACCAGACAATAGATAATGAAGGATCTCTCCCCCTGGGAGAGATCAAAGGGGAAATACATCTGGTGACTTCAGATATGCCTTAAAAATCCCTTAATGTCTCTGTTCTCTAGGCAGATCTCTAAGATTACACATTACAAAAAAGATGCCAAACTGTATGATAGTTTCCATACTTGGGAACCATTATCTATAATACTATTTTATAGTAATAGTCATTTTCTCAAACAACTCACATTAAAATATACTTTGGAGCTTATCCTATTTATTTTTGCATTATGATTTAACTGATTCTTATATTATGTACATAGAAATATTGTAAACTCCTAGATTCCCAACATGATTCATAAAGAAATGTGTATTAAAAAGTTAATGTATATATAACCAGAGAAATATAAAACAATTAATAAAAAAGAGAGAAGTCAAGAGATGTGATATCCATTACATTTGTGAAATAATGCAAATCATATTTCCATATTAAATGTATTACAACTCCCCTCACTCTCCTCCCAAAAAACTCAAGAAAAGTAAAGTGAAAAAACACTATCCTTTAAAAAAAAGTAAACTCCCTGATGATCACTCCATCTTCCATTTTTTTTTATATTTATCACAATGCCCAATGACACTATTGAACACAGAGTAAGAAATCAGTTAATATTGTCTCAAACAGATATGTAAGTATGTCCTTTGTGAAAAACATTTTAGAATACCGTAATGTAGAAAAATGTATCCTTACTATTTTCTTCTTGCATATGGAGTAAAACAGCAATATTGTTATAATTAAATACCTTCCCAGATTGTGGTTTATTGAGTAGATGTAAGAGCAAGAAGAGTATGGCAGCTCTTTGGGAGAATAAGTACACCTTCACTTGAGAGTTAAATATAGGGTTGGGAGTTGGAGGCTAGGGAAGGAAGAGTGGAGTAGGGGGAATGATAACAGAAGGAACAAGGAATTCCATATCCCAGTTTTCTCTCTCTCTCTCATTAAGTAACTGTGTAGCCCCAGGCAAAGCATGTAACATCTTTAAGCTTTGATGTAGCTTATTTGGATATCAAACCAAGAATAAATGTTTGCATTATTTCAGATATGTTTTAGGTTACATAGACTTTTGTGTCTTGAACAAGAAATTTTACCATCATTTATTAAACTGGTTCTATGGGAATTTTTGTTGTTTTGAACAGCCGAAACCAATAAGCTTTTTTTTTCCGAGACAATTGGGGTTAAGTGACTTGCCCAGGGTCACAAAGCTAGGAAGTGTTAAGTGTCTGAGACCGTATTTGAACTCAGGTTTTCTTGACTTCAGGGCTGGTGTTCTATCTACTGTGCCACCTAGCTGTCCCCCATCAATATATTTTTAAAATATAATTCATCCCCATCTGAAAAATAAGAAAATTGGATTAAATTTACACAATTTTTAAAATTCTTTGATTTGACTTTCCCTTAAATGACCTGTTGAGAAGGGATTGTTAGGTATTTCAGCAAAGTTGTAAGTAATCAAAAAAAAAGATTCACATAATGATATTCAAAAAGTATCATAGCTTCTTGTCTTTGATAATCACAGCATATCCCTTAAAGATCTGTTATGGAATAGTTATTAGTTAAATGAAAGGACTCACAGCCAGGCATTCCAAAATGTCTCTGCTTTAGTAGAGAAGTTCTGGCGGAGAAACCTGTGGTACCAAGAGAAATTAAGTGATCTGCCCAGAAGCATTAAACAAGTAGTATCAAAGGTGAAGTTTGAAACCAGATCTTCCTGACTCCCTACTCAGTGTTCTAGACACTATACCATGCTGGCAAAATGACACTAGCCCCATAACAAATAATAAAAAGGCTTTCTTCGCAGAAATGCTGATCCTCAAATTAGAGTGCTGGAGCATTAGAGATCATTTATATGGCACCTAATAAATAGCAGATTTCCTTCTTCAGCCCATTTTATAGAGAAAGAAACTAAGGTAAAAAGGTTTAAATGACAGCTAGGTAAGGTCTGAGATCAAATTTGAACTTAAGAAGATGAATTTTCCTGATTCCAAACCTGATACTATATCCACTATACCACCTAACTTGCTGTAGAACAGAGAGGTACACCTCACTTAAATTGTCAGGAATAGAGACCAACAAAGGAAATAGAGGAGAAATTATAGTAGGACCAGGAGGATGAAGGTTTAGGTAGCATTTATTTCCTTCAAAAGCAGGGTCATTTGATTTCTATTTAGGAACTCTTTTGTACATGGTGCTTTGTCTTTGATTTATTTCCAGTTCACATGCCTTTTTCCCACCTTATGCACAGAGAGAATCATAGTTGAAGCCTGTGATTGATTCTCAGGCCATCACTCCTGAAAAAAATAAGAGCAAAGTATAATTAAGGAGGAGTATAGTGAAGGCTCTTAAAATATTTAATGGTGGAACTTTTATCATGTAATATGTTAAAGGAAATCTAGGTCCTCCAGATCATAGTCATGATTTCAGCACTGAAAATCTTAACATATTTGTTAAGCAGACAGTACACTGTAATAGAATTTAAGTTGAAATGGGAGCCCAAAGACCTGTGTTCTAATCCTATATATGTCACTGAGTTTTTGTATGTGTGTTTTTGATGTGCGTGTGTTTGTATATGTCTGTATGTATGAGAGACATAGACAGAGAGCGAGAGCGAGAAAGGGAGAGAGCAAAAGAGTGAGAGAAGGAGAGAGCCAAAGAGCGAGCAAGAGTGAGAGAGAGCGAGAGCGAGAGAGCCTTATCATCTTTGGACCTTAGTTTCTTTGGCTAGAAGATTAAAAGTTCAGATTATTTATTTGGTCAATAAACAAGCATTTATTAAAAGCCTACTGTTTATCAGTTACCATAAAAAAGATCTCTAATGTTCCAACACTCTAATTTGAGAATTAGTTGAAGGAAATGAGGGACAGAACACTTATAATGAATATGACAATTGTCTTCATATATTTATTTAAAGGGTTTGTCATATGAAAAAGCAATTAGATGTGCCCAGAGGGCAGAATGAGTAGTGAGTGGGAAGAAGCTATAAAGAGATGATAAACTTAGGTTTGATATCAGAGGGGAAGGGCCTAAAAATTAGAGGAGCCTAAAAATGAAATGGATACAACAAAATTTACCTCATTGCAGGTCTCTTCCTCCTCTCCTCCCCCCAAAAAGTTAGATGACTTTTTGTTAGCTATGTTGGAGTAGGGGAAGTTTAGGGAGAGAAAATTTCTTCCCTTATTTAGTTGTGAGTTAGACTAGATTTCTAATTCTTTAAAAAAAAGTTTTATTTTTCCCAATTGCATGCAAAGACAATTTTTAACATTCTTTTATTTTGCAATTTTGCATTCCAGATTCCCTCCTCCCCTTTTCTTCCCATTTCCAGAGATGGTAAGCATTTAGATATAGATTATATGTAGGCAATCATGAAAAACATTTTGATATTAGTCATGTTGAGAAAGAAAACAGACCAAAAAAACACCATGGAAATACAGAAAGCGAAAACAGTATGATTTAATCTATACTCAGATTCCATCAGTTCTTTCTCTGGAGGTGGATAGCATTTTTTATCATGAGTCCTTTGGAATTGTTTCAGATCACTGTATTACAGAGAATAGCCAAGTCAGTGGTTCTCAACCAAAGATTCATGATCTTGACTTTTTAAAATTATTTTTATAAATATTTAATTGTAATTGGTTTCTTTTGTAATCGTATATATTTTATTTTGTGTATTTTAAAATGCTATTCTAAGACATAGATTTCACCAGATTTTTAAGGGGGTCTTTACATACAAAAAGGTTAAGGATTCCTACTCTCAATGACCTTGGATTTCTCTTCTAATTTTGAGATTCTTATGCTGATGGTTCATTAATGACGTGTCCTCTCTGAAATCTTTGTATAAAACAGATTGTTCAACATGATCTAAAATGTTTCTTCTGGCCTTCATATTAAAATAAACATGAATTTCAGTTTTAAAATACTCTTTAAAGAGTCATACTTCATCAGAGAAGAGCTATGATTTTCTTCAAAGATCATGAAGGTTCTTAAAAGTCTGAACAAAATAAGGAGAAAGTAAAAAAACATGCCTAAGAGACAATAACTATTTATCATAGTAAAATGAAAAGATGAAACAAATAATTGTGGCATTGAGATAAAAATATGCAAACAAAAAAAGCTAGTCAAAGAAAGAATGAAGTACAATTCCATTCTTATATATCTCAAACACAATGACAAGCTAGAACCAATTCTATAAAAAAACGGAATGAGCCCAAAGAATACAATATATCCCTCACCTTTTTTATCCTATGAATTTGGATTGTAGGTGGGGACAGAAGTCCAAGATGTACTCCTGAATTTGTCATTCCTTCTTTTTATTGTGTTATTTCATACTCACTATACTTCTGGTCATTTATGCCAAAAAAAAATCCAGTTTTCAATATGTTTGTCTTTACATTCAAAAGTTTTCCTCATCTAATTTCATCAATATTTTATGGATTCTCTTCCAATTCTTTGTTTTAACACAACCATGGTTATTTACTTTATATATAGGACAAAATAATCAGTATATACCACATTTCCAGATTGCCCTCTTTTATATTAGCTGATTTTGTTTCTCTTGGGGAGGGGGAGCAATAAAGGACAAGTAGGGGAGAATTTCTGTATTCTAATCCTTCCAAAAGCACCCTGGAACTGTGAGATAACATATTGCTTAGATCTGTTTTCTCTGAGCCATGTGTTATCTCAGAATGCCATATGCTTTATTGGAGCATTATCTTCAATTGTGTCCTTTTCTTTAAGGTTTAAATTGCTGGAGGATTTTTAAGAAACTGGATGTTTTAAAGAAAGCAATACTGGATTCACTTCAGTGTGTTTGGCTTGGTATGTTTTTACTTAAATTATTTAAGGGTTAGAATTTTTTAATAAAATCATTTTGAGAATTAAAATACTACTGACCACAAAACCCAGGATGTCTGAAATGTCCATTCTATTACCTATAAATAAATATGTATATCTTTGCCCAATTTTAATTGATATAATATCTAAATACTCCAATGCCTCTATGATCTCATGCATGAGAGTACTGCCTTCAGCAATTCAGGTTGTTACCTATTCGTGCTGTTTTATTTTGAGTAACTCTTGCCAATGATCTTCTGTAAATGTGCCAACGGATGTCAAGTCATCAGGTGTGGTGGTGTATGTCTGTAATCTCACTTAATTGGGAAGCTAAGACTAACAGATTTCTTGAGCTTAGGGATTTTGAGCTCCAATGCCATTCAGTTGTGTGTATTATGTTTGGCATTAATTTAATGAGCCTGAAGGGACAGAGGGACACAAATTTTTCTAAGGAAGGTTGAATCAACTTTCCTCAGAAATGTAGCTGGTCAAGGCTCCATTAATTTGTCATAGAATTGGATTATTGGATTTCTAGCCTGCAGCAAGTGGGTCAGTAGAGAAAGTGCTGGGTCTAAAGTTAGGAAGATCTGGGTTCAAATACAGTTCCAGACACTTCTTAGCTGTGTGACCCTGGGCAAATAATATAATTTTTGATTGCCTGACAAAATGCCTAGATCCACTGGAGAAGGAAATGCAAACCACTCCAATATCTTTGCAAAGAAAACCCCAAATGGGGTAACAAAGGATCAGATATGACTGAAATGACTGAACAACTAATTCTAACTTGGGCAAGATAGACTAAAACTAATCTAAAAACAAAGCAAACAAAAATCAAAACAAAAAAAAGTCATAACCATAAAAACCATTTTTTTAAAAAAAGGCAACCCAATAATTTTAAAGAACTTCTTCAAATTATTTTGACATTTGGGGCATATCAGAGAAACATGGATGATGCTTTATCTTTGTTCTTAACACATGACCAGGGCCTCTTTCTTTTCAGGCTATACATATTTTTGATCCTTAAAGCACTTCTCTCACAATTTCTGGTTGTCAAGGTAATAGAGCTTATGGTTGCTCATGACAACCCCTTCATTGTCTTTTTGGGAACCTTCCACTTTAATTGTCAAAATATCAACTGGTATTTATAAGATATTTTAGATTTTGCAAAATATTTTATTTGTACTATTCCAGTTGAACCTAAGAATCCTTTCTGACAGGTAATACATGTACTATTAAGGGAAGTAAGGTTCAGAAAGTTTAAATGACCTGATCCTGATTATATCACTAGTGTCACAAATGGCACTTTCTTGACCTCCCCACTTCATCACGGCAGGAACTATATCACAATGCTTCTCAGTTAAAATGAATTTTTGATAATATTTGTTGAGATGAGATATGAAATTTAGATAGTAAGAAATAGTTTAAAATGTGGAAAGCATTTCTATTTAGCTTTGGAATGCAATTGCATATGTACTAAGGTCAATTCACACTCACACCCATTTTTCCTTTCTTTGTGATTAGGATCTTGAATAGCTGATATAAAAGGAATTTGGAAGATGCCAAAAAGTGCCATATATTCACATATAATTCATGTATACATAATTGACCAGAATGAATATTTTTATGATGAATGATCCTAGATACAGAATTTTTATCTCACATTCTAGAGAATGAAATGGGTAATTTGAAAAAAAATCAAAGGAGTAACTCAATTCTCCCAGGACTTTGTTACCAGGTTTTATCCATTTACAATGTGCCATAAGTGCAACTATCCTATTTTCCCCTTGACCTGTAGAAAAATAGGAAATACGATCTTCTCAGAGAGGATATTTTTGCTACCACCAAAACTATTGTAGGTCTAGTTATTAACATGATTCTAGATTGATCTGAAGATAAAATAAATGAAATTTTGGCAGATCTAAAGGCAGGGAAATTTTATGTGGAATTGGGAGGAAGAAAGAGAGAAAGATTGTATTAAACCCATCCTCCTTTGGGTAGGAGTTAGATTTGATGACCTCTTGGTTGCTGTCCAACTGTGCTATCATTTCATATTCAAAAGAGTCAAATGGAAAGGCAGCAGTCTCTAAAGAGAAGCTTGACCTATCACTGATTTATCATAATACTGCTGGGAGAGTAAAAAACAAACTGTGTATTATCATCAGATCTGTTTTATAGGTTATGATTTTATAACTGTTTCATTTTTTTGAAAGAACATAGCAGTTCAAAGACATTTCATATAATCAAATGACAATCTATCACATTCTTATTAGTACTACTTTTTTTTTATAAATTTTCATTCATTTTATTATGAACTGGAGGAATAAAATAAACATTATTATAACAGTAAAGTAGAAAGAAATGATTATACAAGAAAATGAAAATCTATTATATAAACTTGCTATATCTTTTAAATAATGGTATCATTTAACTTAATTTTTCCCCTTTTTCTTCCCTCCTATCCCCTGAGAGGTATGTGTATATATGTGTTTGTGTATATATGTGTGTACATATGCATATACATGTATGTATGGATATCTGAATTTATACACATATATACGTATGCATGTATATATATATGTGAAACCATTTTATTTACATCTCAGTTCTTTCTCTAGATGCAGATAGTATCTTTTTTATATGTATAGATAGGTGAGTAATTTATGAATAAACAAGAGATAGAGAGTACCACTATTTTTTTCTTTGTTTATCCTATTTATTTTATTTTTATGCCTATAACATTTTTATTAAAGCTTTTTATTTGCAAAATATATGCATAGGTAATTTTTCAACACTGACCCTTGCAAAGCTTTCTGTTACAAATTTTTCCCTTCTACCCCCCACCCTCTCCCCTAGGTGGCAGGAAGTCTAATACATGTTAATTATGTTAAAATATTTGACAGATAGAATATGTGTATACATATTTATACAGTTATCTTGCTGTACAGGAAAAAAAACCTGAGAAGGAAAACATAATGTAAGCAAACATCAATAGAGAATGTGAAAATGCTTTGTTGTGATCCACACTCAGATCCCACAGGCCTCTCTCTGGATGTAGATGGCTTTCTTCCTCACTGAACAACTGGAACTGGTTTGAATCATCTCATTGTTGAAGAGAGCCATGTCCATCAGAATTGATCATCATATAGTCTTGTTGCTGTTTTAATGATCTCCTGGTTCTGCTCATTTCACTTTGCATCAATTCATGCAATCTCCAGGCCTCTCTGAAATCATCCTGCTGGTCATTTCTTACAGAACAATAATATTCCATGACATTCATATACCATAATTTATTCAGCCATTCTCCAATTGATGGGCATACATTCAGTTTCCAGTTCCTTGCCACTACAAAAAGGGCTTCCACAAACATTTTTGCACATGTGGGACCCTTTCCCTCCTTTAAGATCTCTTTGGGATATAGGCCCAATAGAAACAATTCTGGGTCAAAGGGTCTGCACAGTTTGATAACTTTTTGAGCATAGTTCCTTGCAATTGCTCTCCAGAATGGTTGGATCCATTTACAATTCCACCAACAATGTGTCAGTGTCCCAGTTTTCCCACATCCCCTGAGAATACCACTATTTTATTTATTTTTTTTTATTTGTATAACATATGTCTGGGTAGTTCCCCAGCATTGATCTTTACAAAGCTTTCCATTACAAATTTTACCCCCAGTCCCCTCCCCTCCCCTAGATGGCAGGAAGTCCACTACATGTTAATAATGTTGAAATGCTTGAGAAGTTGTGCAAGAAAAATCCTTTCTATACGAAAAAAAAAAGAATCAGAGAAAGGCAACGCAATGCAAGCAAATGTCAATAGAGATCATGAAAATGTTATGTTGTGGTCCATATTTCATATCCCTCTCTCTGGGTGTATATGGTTTTCTTCAGTGAACAATTGGAACTGGTTTGAGACAATTCTTTGTTGCAGAGAGCCATGTCCATCAGAATTGATCATCATGTAAAACTGTTGTAGCTATGTATGATGATCTCCTGGTTCTGCTCGTTTAACTCAGCATCAGTTCATGCAAGTCTCTCCAGGCCTCTCTGAAATCGTCCTGCTGGTCGTTTCTTACAGAGCAATAATATTCCATAACATTCATATACCATAATTTATTCAGCCACTCTCCAATTGATGGGCATCCCTTCAGTTTCCAGTTTCTAGCCACCACAAAAAGGGCTGCCACAAACATTTTTGCACATGTGGGGCCCTTTCCCTCCTCTAAGATCTCTTTGAGATATAGGCCCAGTAAAAACACTGCTGGGTCAAAGGGTATGCACAGTTTGACAACTTTTTGAGCATAGCTCCAAATTGCTCTCCAGAATGGTTGGATCCGTTCACAGTTCTACCAACAATGTATTAGTGTCCCAGCTTTCCCACATCCCCACCAACATTCATCATTATCTTTTCCTGTCATTTTAGCCAATCTGACAGGTGTGTAGTGGTACCTCAGAGTTGTCTTAATTTGCATTTCTCTGATCAATAGTGATTTGGAGCAACTTTTCATATGACTAGAGATGGTTTTAATTTCATCATCTGAAAATTGTCTGTTCATATCCCTTGACCACTT
>JAJPUD010000438.1:539865-560532 GCA_023553655.1 Myrmecobius fasciatus
GTTTTTCCTAGGAGATATTTCATATTTTCTTCTAATTTTTCATTTTTTTGTTTTTGTTTGGCTGATTCTTGAAGTCTTATTGAGTCATTCACTTGCATAAAAATAAATTCTTATTTTTAACGTGTTGTTTTCTTCAGTTACCTTTTTAAGCTCCTTTTGTAACTGGCCAATTTGTTCATTGCACTCTTTTTCTACTTCACTAATTTTATTTTTCAATAAATTAGTGTCTTTTTCATATCTCTTTTGCAGGGCATCATATCCTTCTTCCAAGATATTGTATCGTTCTTGCACTGATTTCAGTTTATTTTCCCATTTATCCTCCAGTTCTCTTTTGAGGTTCTTTATGCAATCTTCCAGAAAGGCCTTTTGAAAAAGTGACCAGTGATGGTCTTTAATACCTTCATCTGGTATTGTATCTAATGGAACCTCAGCATCTGTGGTCAATGCTTCTTTGCCTTGATAAAAGCTATCTATGGTGAGAGCTCTCTTTTGCTTCTCCATTTTTTTTAGACAGCGTGGATATCTCTTTAAGGTGGGGGAAAAAAAACGGCGGCTGAAAAGCTTTGCCCTGGGGCACTTCGGCGTGTTAACCTAAGGTGCTGGGCCGGTGGGGGCTAGGACTAAGTCCAAATTACTCCTTAAACAAGGCAAGTCTGCCAGCACCTGCCCCCAATCAGGGCAGAGTGTCCCGAGTGCCTCAGATAAACTCCAGGTGTTTGGAATTTGGAGTTTGAAGTTTGGAATTTCTGCCAGGATGAGCTGAGCTGAGTCCCACCCTCACTTCCGGCCTACACAGGAGTCGTCCATTTATCTCTCTGTCTGAGTCAGACTAACCTGATATGAAGTTTTCCAGAGAGCAGTGTCCAAATATTTCTGAGTTCGTTGACTTGAAGATCAGTTCAGAGGCTTATTTTATTGTTGATTTGAGAGAAGATCAGAGGAGAAGCAGAAAATCACCTTTTCACTCCGCCATCTTGGCTCTGCCCCCAATACCACTATTTTAAAGGAATTGTCTATTTAAGAAAAAAGTCCTGATTAAGCAGTTAATACATAAAGGTATAGTTTTAAGCAAGGAATTAGTCTACCTTCTTTGAGATCACAGAAGAAATTGAAAAAAGAGGCAAAGCTAAGTAGAGAAGATTTTTAGCCTCAACTACTAGGTCTCAATCTAACTTTACATTTCCTTAACATTTTTATACTACTAGCCCTATAGAGTAGAGAGTGAAAATATTAATATACCCATTTTATAAATAAGAAAACTGATACTTAGAAAGGTGAAGAAATATGCCCATTATGCTAGTGTCAGATCCTGGATTTAAATCAAAGCTCCTGAGCCCATGTCCAAAGTCTCTTCTATTATGTCAAGTTATTCCTAATTCATCATAATCTATTATAAACAGTCAGGAAGGATGTTTTAAATACCAACTATGTGCCATGCATTGTGATCTATAGTGGAAATTCAAAGATTAAAAATGAAATTGTGTTTGTTTAAAGGGTATTTACAATTCTATTGGCAAAAACAGCAAAAAGAATATGTAACATATATCCAGGATTAATGCAAAGTAAGTTGGTGAGGGCAGCATTGCCAGTTGGGGGGAATCAGAAAAGACTCATACTCTGAGGATTGAGTACATTATTTAAAGCATTCATGATGAGATGTCTAGGAAAATCAAAAACTTTGCAATATAGATAGACAGTGGAAAGCCATTTGACTAAGTTTAATAATCATTTTCAGGTAGGTAAATAATAAAGTCATTCCCTTTCTGATGTTTTTGGTCAAAGTTGGGTAACTTTTTACTTTAGTTCAAAATTTGCAGAAGTCTGACATTGCCTCAGGATTCTGCCATACATTTGGTCTAATAAAGCCTGAATTCTTAGTGATTCCTAAGAATAAATTCAATCAATAGTCACTCCCCAAAGCAAAGCAGATATTTTGGAAAAGATGAGATGAAAATTCCAAGCTTTACAATACAATTGTGTAAAGCTTCTCACAATGGAACACTGATATTTTTTGAAATGATGGTCAAGGAGAAAATAGTTTTAAAGGAAAATGCAAAGTGAATTTATTCATTTCAAGACCTTGTCTGAAGATATTTCTCTAGTGCAATCATTCTCTTCATGTCCTTCTGACTGATTAATTTTAAATATATCTCTATATTCCATCTATTTTGGAGAATGATCAATATGTGTGTGTTCATGTGCATGCATGTGTGTGTACATGTGCATGTGTGATATTAATGTCACTCCATTATTTTTTTAAAATGTAGGTTTGGAAGAAAATTTTGGTTTTTTTTTAAATGCTTTCTGACACTCATTTAACTTTTATGGTAATAGACTAAAACTCAGTATACTAACTCAACAAAACTATTTCTCATTAATGTTTAGAGAATAATTATTGGATAATGTGAGCTCTTCAAAGATCTTCCCAAGTCTGTAGGTCTAAGTAATAGGTCATTCTTCGTCTTTGTCCACTCAATTCCATTGTCTCATCCCACAACTTTCTTCTTCTGAGAGCTTTCAGGTTTTTATGTCTTTCTTCCCATGAAAATTTACATTCATTTTACAGTGTATTTCTGAGGAAATATGGAGTAGAGATAAAAATCAGGATTGCTTTTGATTCATGCCAGAAATTAGTTAATAACCCAAAAATGTGTCTTTGAGGATACCTGAGATTTAACTTCCAGGTCCATGGTAGAATAGGATGAGCACATAAAGAGGAAGAGATCTGGTCCTGTCTATGCCAACATCTCATTTTACAATCAAGAGTAAGTTACTCATCAGAGATGTTGTAAGAGATTTTTGATTAGCTGTTGATTGATCTACATAGCTTCTGGATTCCCTTTTGTGAATTTCTGTGAATTTATCCTTATGGAACTTAGTGAAAAAGTAGCAGATGGTCTCTCTTCAGAATAGTCATTTAGATAAAGATGTTGGAATAATAATACCTTATTTAAAGCACTAATTACAAATACTAAATACAAGACAACTCTAGGAATGATAGGTTGTGATTCTAAAACTACAGCCTTTCCAAGTTTAGCAAATGTAGACTCCCAACCAGAATTCCTTCGTAACTATAATGAGATACTTCCCCCATCATGGCTCTCCCCCTATTTTAGAACTGGTCTGGAACTTGATTTCATTAGTAATGGCTGTCCCTCAGGTTACTTAGCGAGGAGGAGCTATGCTGTCCTACCTGCCCTGGAGCTTTGGTCTGAATTCTGGAAGAAGGCTGCTGAAACTTATATATATTATATAAAAGGAAAAAATGAAAAATATCCTATGGCAATAGTCTGAAATTGATTTGATAGAATAGGTAAGAGAAAAGAAGGAATAAAATATAATATCCAGGTTTTAAGAATGAGTGTCTAGTTCAGTGGTAGTATCATTAACTATAGGAATTTAAAGAGAGGGAACAAGGTAGTTTTGAAGGAGAAATAAGAAACCAATTTTGGTTTCAAATTATAGAATTTGAAATGCTGGCAGAATACATAGATGGGTCATAAGATCATGGGATCATAGACTTCTGAAGTTATTTAGTCCAACTTCCCCATTTTTTAAGAAGAGGAAAAAGGCTGAAAGAGGCTAGGGACTTGTCCAAAGTCATAGGAGGTAAGTGGAGGAAACAGACTTTGAATTTAGGTCTTTGGCTAGCTAGGTTATACACTAGCTGTAGTATTGTAATTAAAATATATATTTTATATGTAATATATTACTTATTATATATGTATATATTATTTATTATTGCTGTTTTTCTGACTTCAAAACTCACTATCTTTCCTTTGTTATCATAGTAGGATTGTCTAATACATAGTTGGTTATGTGCATTTGTAACACAGGAAAGGGCACAGAAATTACAAATTTGAGAGTCATTTACATGGAAGTGATGGAAGAAAGCATGTAGCTGCATGTACTATATGGAATGGAATTCTAAATTCCTCCTTGTAGTTTTGTGCTCAGCTTACAAGGTCATTCCTTTCAACTTGTTAAATTGTCAATTATGTATTATGGCTTGTCCTTTCTTTACACAGAAATGTTGAATAGTGATATTTAAGTATTCTTTTACAACAGTGGGCAATTTCTTTCAGGGTGATCATTATTAAAATTGCACAGACATCTACATAAGTAAAGATGTTTATAATGGGAATAGACTAATTCGTTTAATAGGCTGAATTTCTCTTCCTACTCACTGTTATCTGTACTACCTGCTTAGAAATGTGAAAGTTCTTTTTCATCTTTCTAATTTTGTGGACTTAGAAAAATATTAATTTGGATTACTTGGATGATTCCAACACAAATGTCACTTTTAATTTAATAATAAATTTTTGCTTTACAGATCTATCCTAAGTAGAAGGATCTTTCCCTGGCAACATAATTGATTGAAACTAGCATAGTTCAGGATATTGTATTCATTAATTAAGTCTTTGAAATGTGAGCAAAAATCAGCATTAATTCTGCATTATAGCAATCTATGCTTATTATTTTCTCTTTAGCTTTAAGGAGAAATGAAATGTTACAAGGGAAGAAAAGTCAATTTGAGAGAGGAAAACTGGTGGTATATTGGGAAGATATACTGGTATAAAACTCAATAGAAGGCCACATACTGCCTAAAAATGACAAATTAGCATTATTTTTGTGGTATGGCATTTTTTTATTTTGTTAAATATTTCCCAGTTAAATTTTATTTTGGTTCCCAGAAGGAAACTTGGACACCTATGGGATTCTAGCGCACTTCTGAGACCTTAAACAGTGCCTCTGGCCTTCAGTTTCATCATTTATAAATTTAGAATATTGTTCAGAGGGTAGTTTAGAGCAAAATCTTGCATTAGATTACCAAGGTGCCATCTAACTCAAAGTTTACGACAGTCTAAAAAGTATAATAGCTTAGTCATCCCATGGAATACTTCATGTCATATTTCTTTTGAAATATTTTTTCCACCTGATGGAAGTGAACAATAAAAATGTTTTATGTGGATATTTGCCTTTCCTTTTCAAAGAACATTTCTTGTCCTCTAATATTCCTCATATCCAGACAGAACTTAAACTTCATTACTTTCCACCTATCAGATATTATAAGCACATGTCCTTTCCTCTCAGTCTCCATTTTTATTTCCCTTTTATAGGTTCCAATCATGACTTACTGAAACATCCCTATAATAATCTCCTTTGATCTCAGCTTCTCAGTCACCAAACACTGTAAAGAATACATTTCAGGCTCATTACTATATTATTGGTGTGCTTTGCTACTTCATCTAGCCATCTACCCATCACTTGTATTGTTTTATAATATTTTCAGTTATTCTACCCAATACCTTGTATGGTATCATATATCATCAAATATCACTACCACCCCCACTACTCTTTTGTTCTAAATAGCTTTTCTCCTTACTTAAAGCTATGTAATATTCCCTTTCCAAATTCATCTCCTATTACTTTTCTAAATTAAGTATATACTCTAACTGAATGAATCCATCATCAACTCTTGAACATGCCATAAATATAAGACTTACCTTAGTTGTCTTTCTGTCTATAACATACACCCCATTCCTGTCCTTATTCCTGTAGTTATAATTGAAGGCCAGTCAGACCCAAGCTCTTTCATGAAATCTTCTGTGATCACCAAAATCAATGGAGATTTATTGGTCCTGAGAGGTCTCACTGAACTTATCATCTGCAATGCTGATTTTGTTTTTATAAGGAACTCAGGCAGGTTATTTTTGTGGCCTAAACAAGAGTTTAAAATTATGTGCCTTCATTTCCTTTTTTCTTTTTTTTTCCTTTTATTAATGGTTTTATTAATTGTGTTGGGAGAGAAAAATCAGAAGAAAAGGTAAAAACCATAGGAGAGAAAAAAAAACAGAAAAAAAGAAGTGAACATAGCATGTATTGATTTACATTCAACCTCCATAGTTCTTTTTCTAGAGGCAGATAGCATTTTCTATCCAGGCTATTGGGATTGCCTGGAATAACTGAACCACTGAGAAGAATCAAGTCTTTCATAGTTGATTACTGCCCATTATTGCTGTTATTGTGTACAATGTATTCCTGGTTCTGCTTGTTTTGATTAGCATCAGTTCATGTAAATCTTTCCAGGTCTTTCTAAAATAAGCATGTTCACCATTTTTTATGGAACAATAATATATCATTACCTTCATATACCACAACTTATTCAGCCTTTCCCCAAATGATAAGGATCCATTTCTTTTCCAATTCTTTGCCACCACAAAGAGTGACTACAAACATTTTTGCACATATGGGCCCTTTTCCCTCCATTATGATTTCCTTGGGATACACTCTCAGTAGTGGCACTGCTGGATCAAAGGGCAGTTTGATAGCTCTTTGGGCATTGTTCTAAATTGCTCTCCAGAAGGGTTGAATCAATTCACAACTTCACCAACAATGCATTAGTGAACTAGTTTTTCAACAATCCCTCCAACATTTATTAATATCTTTTCTTGCCATCTTAGTCAATCTAAGAGGTGTGAGGTGATAATTCAGAGATTTTTTTTCATTTGCATTTCTCTAATCAATAGTGATTTAGAGCATTTTTATATGACCATGGATGGCTTTCATTTCATCATCTGAAAATTGTCTGGCCATGTCTTTTGATTATTTATCAACTCGGGAATAATTTGTATTTTTATATATTTGACACAGTTCTTAATATATTTTAGAAATAAAGATCTTTGTCAGAAATGCTGGCTGTAAATTTTTTCTCAGTTTAGTATTTCTTTTTTAATCTTATTTAATCTTATTTCTGTTGGTTTTGTTTGTGCAAAAACTTTTTTAACTTAATGTAATCAGAGTTGTCTATTTTGTGTTTCATAATGTTCTCTAGTTCTTCTTTGGTCATAAATTCCTCCCTTCTCCAAAGATCTGATAGGTAAATTATCCGTTGTTTTCCTAATTTGCCTATGGTATTACCTTTTATGCCCAAATCATGTACCCATTTTGATTTTAGTTTTATAAGGGGTGATGTCACCTCATTTTCAAAATTGCATGCCTCAGGGCCATTAGGTAGCATGGTGAATAAAGCACCAACCCTGAAGTCAGGAGGACCTGAGTTCAAATCTGGCCTCAGACATTTAACACCTCTTGGCTGTGTGACCCTAGGGGAGTCACTTAACCCCAACTGCTTCAGCCAAAAAAAAAAAAATTAAAAAAAATTGCCTCCCTTATATCCACCTAGAGGTTTTTACTCTAATCTGTTTAAGTTGAAAAGAAACATATATACATTCATATAAAGTTGTACTAAGGTATTTTTATTGAACTGTTCAATCATAACCTTGATTATGCATTTAAATAGCAATTAAAAGAAATGCTTGGTCTTATAAAGTATATAGATTATCTCTCTAAGTACATGGTTCTCTTTGAGAACTGAGTCCATTATTTTATGCTACTACAATGCCTTACTTAATAATAGTAATAAATGCTTTTTCTCAGCTGTGGGAGGGATTAGAAAAAGTCAAATTATCTAATAAGTTATGAATTGGTATAACAGTTCTGGACTATGTAATCACAATAAGAAAATCATTTTAAATGTCTATACATTTTTTATTCTAAGATTTTACTGCTAGGTGTATGACTCAGAAAGGTCACTGACAAATTGCAAGTTACAATTTACACCAAAATAGCAAACAGCACAGTGTTGGGAGGGGGGGAAGGGAAGAGGGGGATAGTAGGAAGCAGACAGAGAAACAGACAGAGAGAGATTGCAAAGAACAAGAAACAAAGTAGATGTCCATCAATTAGGGGATGGCTAAACAATTTTTGGTATACATATCTAAATGAAATATTATTAAGTTCGAAGAAACCAATTTGTGCCTGACAAAGAGATAAAAATATGCTACAATTATTAAAGAGGTAGAGACAGTATGTATATGTAACATTGCATATGTTGATATATTTGTTAGTATTGCTAAACTGCTTTTTTCTCTATTTTTCTTTTCAAATTTTTGTGGTGGAGATGGCAGTTACAAAAAAAAAAGACTTTCAGGGCAACAGAGTTCTGAAGGATATATTCAGAAGAGAAGGTGATATTTATTTTAGTGAACAAGTTTGCCTTTATTTGAAAACCTGTTGTAAAAGTAGCTGAAGTATTTATGTCTTTTAATAAGCACTTTATCAAAAGGGAAGAAATAAGTTAAGGAAAAGATAGGATTATAATTGACAGTATTGCAGATTTTGGTAACTTTTAAAGTCATAGTTACATTAGTGAACATGCTTCTTTTCTAATGTAAGTAATTCTGATAGGCTGAAACTTTGAGCCCAAATTGCTATGATGAAATTTGATAAGGATAAATACAAAATCCTACACTTGGGTTAAAAAAATTAATTTCAAAAATATAGGACTTGAACTGAATTGAATATAAGTTGAGTGTGCTCTGCATGGAATTAGTATATCATAAAAAAGTTTGGGAGTTTTGTTTGTTTACAATCTTGATAAGCCAAAAGTGCAATGCAGCTATTAAAAACAAAGTTAATACAATCATAGCCTATATCCCATAGTATCATCAGAAGCAATCATATCATTGTTTGCTTCTTTTTTTGAGTATTTTCAATTTTGTCATTTGATCACTAGTCAAAACAACTGATGGAGTTACAAGGCATATCCAAAAAGTCAATTTTTCATTACATTCTTTAAAAATTTCTGAAAGGAGGAAAGGAAGTTGAGATATCAAGCAAATTGTGATCAGTTTGTATGTCAGAGGCAGAAGTATTTAAATGCAGATTCTCCTGGCTACAAGATTGGTCCATTATCTGCTAAGCTACTGTGTCTTTACAAGGCACATGAAGTCAGTTTAATTGTCTTGCATTTTCAGAGGAATATTTATAAATCAGGGCAACTGGATGGCTTAATGGATAGAATCCAAGATCTGAAGTCAAGAAAACCTGAGTTTAAATCCAGCCTAAAATCCTTACTAGTTGTTTGATGCTAGGCAAATCATTTAATTTCTTAATTAATCCACTGGAGAAGGAAATGACAAACTACTCCAGTATCTTTGCAAAGGCAACCCCATGATAGTACAGTCCCTGGAGTCATAAAGAGTTGGACATGATTAAATGACTAAACAACAAACAAATTAAAATGAATCCAGAAAATGATCATGATAGTAAGGTATCAGGAAGCATACACATATGAGGAATATTTCAATTGAAGAGGTGTGGTAAGGATAAAAAAAAAATCTAAGGGGAGAAAAAGGGCATGATTAGTGTTCAATTCCAAGAAGTGCTATCATGTGGAAGGGAAAGTTATTTATTCTGTGTTACCCTGGGGCTCAAATCTAGATGGCAATTTTATTTCAACTAAGAAAGTATTTGGTAAAGATTAGAATTGTCCAGAGCTTTATAAAGTAGTTAGCTCTTCACAGTTTAGAAATTCAAGTTAAAGGCCAGATAAGCAGAAAGCCTACAATCTGAGTCTTAGAATTGTCACTTACTAGGAATATGATATAAGACAGGGACAGTACTACTTATGTAACCTATCTTCCAGAATGAAATCAAGAAAAACCTATTGTAAAATTGAAACATCATCATTTACATAGTTCAGAAAGAAAACAATTTTTTGTGCATGTGATATTGTTGATTTCCTATATTAACAATTTTATACAACCAATAGAACCATTTTTAGACTGCATTTCCATAGTAGGCATCTAAATATGGACCCTACTACTGGAATGAGCATTAAGTGATCTCCAACTCCAATCTCAACTCCACAAAAAATAATATAACTATCTACATTTTATAGAAGAGTAGCAAACTATTTAGTGACAAAATCAAGGTCAATTATTTTTAAATTCTTATCAACTTTCATCAGAAGTAGTATGATAGAGTAAATAGAGTATTGGACTTGCCTCTGACACATTGGCTATCTCACCCTAAGCAAATCAGCTCTCTATGCCCCTAGGCAGCTCATTATGACTACAAATTGCAGAGAAGTATTCATCTGCCTTAATAGAATAAGTTTCTCAGGAATAGTTTCTTATATTAATGATATAACTGGGGTTTGAGCAATAAGATCATTCAGTAGCAAGCTAACCCAGAAACCAAAAAAAAAAAAGAACCATAATTGCTACCAAAACAAATTAAATTACTTCAGACAAAAACTAAAACCAATAAAAATTACATAATAATGCATTTCCTCACATGTTAGAAACCGGAATCTAACTATAACCTTAACCTAATCCCCCAGTTTCTCTTCTGTAATTTCTTATACAACTATAAATTGTGAAGATTGCCTCTGAGGCTGTGGTTGAAAGGGGTGTCAAGGGGAAAGTGAGAAACATGATAATTATCCATTTACTTATTTCTGAGAAATGTGGGAAAAGTGCTTAGGAAAGCTCCCTTGATAACATATTGCACTCATGATCTGCTCCCCTCAAACAAAAATAAACATCAAGAGAACAATAATTTACCAGCTGAACTTCATATTTATGTGCAAAATCTAATATTCACTACTACCCTGAGACACAGGTCAGCAAAAGTTAATTTTTTTTTATTTCACTTACCAGCACCAGGGGCACAACAAGTATAGAGAAGACATAGTCACTGTGTATTTGATTTGATTTTTTGGTGTCCTGAAGCTATTTTCTAAATCCAAATACAATTTCCCATTGATCCAGCACTACCATTACATTGGTCTAGAATTGCTCTCCTCAAAACTCAACTCCAATTGAGAAACTGGAACCATTAATGATGCAAAACATAATCCTTTCAATAATCAATGGATTGCTCAAACAACTAGCCAGTGGTAAGCTTGGAACAGAGATACATGCAGGAACTTTGGGGTTTCCAAAGCACATGCAAGTGTTCTCTCTCCTACAGGGAGGGCAATATCTAATTAGGCTATAAAATGGCCACTTCCAAATGCTGGATGTTGATGCCAGAATACTGATGACAGGTAAACTTGAAAGATTTTATTTGAATTCCATCTTTTGTCTATTAAACTATATCAGGAAATGTGAGGGCTGAGGATGGGAAGAGACTTTGATATTTTGAAATTTTTATGATCTCATTAATGTGATTGTAGCACAAATGATGGAGGCCAAACTTGATCCACAGCCTTTCATCCTATGTGACATCTCCCCTTATGTTATCCATAAGGATTCCACTCTATATAACTCTAAGTTATCTTGACAGTGTGTGAATATCAATGGTACATATGGGTCTCCATTAGTAAATCCTTATTACCACACCTTCTTTTCTGGTAATTCATCTCTTTGATGATCTCCAAAGAACACTTCTCTTCTATTATTCTTAATTGACAATATGAACTAGTCTCTTCACACATATAAAGACCTTTTATACTGCTCTCTGAGTTACTATTAACTTCAACTTCTAATCAACTGTGAGTTTCTGTAATTCAGAGACACATAACAAACACTAGGAGAATATTTCTAATACATGGGCTCTTTCTAAAGAAAAAGCTTGGGATCATTAAAAAACATAGTTCGATATCCCAAAGCCAAGCAAGCCCATTGTGAATTTAGAAAATCAAGTTTGATGCATTTAGTTTTATTTTTAAAAAAAGACAACAAAGAACAGTTTATTTTAAAAGTTCATTCTAAAAGTTTGAAGTAAATGCCAGTTAATTTTGAGAATTCTTCTTAATTTCCTACTAAAAGAGAGAGAAAAATTAAGAAAATTTACTAAGCCATGGTCAAGTCATAACTATTCAAAATCATGTCATCAAGGAAGCTGAGCCAAGATGGCAGCGTAAAAATACAAAATCACCCAACTTCTCCCCTGAACTGCTCTAAATTTCTTTACAGATTTTGAGGTCACTTCTGAGAGTAATTCCACGATTCTGCTTTTTAGGACTTATTACTTCATTTTATGCATTCCATTTATATTCCAACCAAATTGACCTATCAGATTTAAAAAGCAATGTCTCACCTCCATGCCTTTATGTAAGCTATTTCCATTGTCTAAAATATACTCTCTATTGGCTTCTAATTTTTAGACTCTCAGAGTATAGAATTCTATCTTACCCTGCAGGAAAGAAGGAGAGGAATGGGATATGGAAAGGGAGTAAGGTGATAAAAGAGAGGGCATATTGAGGGAGGGAGTGGTCTGTAGCAAAACAATTTTGAAAATGGACAGGGTGAAAGGAGAGAAAGAATAGAATAAATGGGGGGATACAGTTAGCAACAGGAATTGTAAAAATAATTTTGAAGCAAGTTTCTCTGATAAGGCCTCATTTCTCAAACAGAGGGAACTGAATCAAATTTACAAAAAATAAGAGTGATGCTCCCAATTGCTAAGTGATCAAAAGACAAGATTTGTTTCTTTTCATTTTTTTGTTTTTGTTCAACTGATTCTTGAAGTCTTGATGAGTCATTAATTTCCAATTGTTCGATTCTAATTTTTAATGTCTTATTTTCTTCAGTTACTGTTTTTAGTTTACATTTTTTTGTTCACTGCATTCTTTTTCCATTTTTTCTATTTTATTTTGCAGTGATCTCATTTCGTTTCCCCATGTTTCTTCTAACTCTCTTTTAAGATTTTTTATGCAATCTTCAAAGAAAGCCTTGTGACATGAAGACCAATTTATGTCTCTCTTTGGGGCTTTTTCTGGAGTTGCTTTACCTTTAGGGACCTCAGGATTTGAGGTCTGTTCTTCCCTCTCTCCATAAAAGTTGTCTATGGTGAGAGCTCTTTTTGGTTTTTTATTCATTTTTTTTAAAGGTGTGAGGTCTGTTTAGGGCAAAGGTGGGACAGCTGCTTTAATTTGCCCTGGGGCAGTTCTGCTGATTGAGTTATTTCAGGAACTGGGCAGTTCTGCTCATTGAATTATGTCAGGGGCTGGGCAGCTCTGCTGATTGAATTATTTCTGGTGCTTATCAGACCTGTTGTTTGATTGATTGCTTTAAGGTGCTGTGTAATGGCAGCTAGTTACGATGCTCATCGGGGGTTCAGTGGTTCACAATCTATCCCCCTCAAAAGGCAGACCCTCCAAACCACCTGCCCACAATCAGGACAAATTGTTCCAAGAGGCTCCCAGAAGACTCCCAGGTGTGTGAAAAGCACAACGCTCCCACTCCTGTTCTGACTCCTGTTCCAGCTCCCTGCTCCAGCTCCCTGCCCCGGTCTCCCTGTGCTGCAGTCTGGGTTCAGTAGGCCACCCCCTGCCCCATTAAAACAGACCTGTTTTGAGGTTCTTCCAGAGTATCTTCTTCTAGAATCGTGTTGTTCTCCGGATATTGTGGATTTTTTTGCTTCAGAATCAGTCTAGAGGCTTCATATTTTGTTGGTTTGAGGGGAGGTTAGAGGAGGTTACAGAGAATCCTGTCTGATCTCCGCCACCATGGCTCCACCACCGGAAGGAAGACAAGATTTGTTTCCAAAGGGCTATAAACTCATGCATATCTTTGGCCTAACAATATCACTATTAAGCAAAATTCCCAAAAGATATTTTAAAAAAAGATTTATATGTACAAAAATAATAATAGCTTTCTTCTCAGGGTGAAAAATTGGAAATTGAGGGGATGTCTTTCAAGTGGATAATGGGTGAATAAACTGTGGTGTGTGATTATGGTAGAATATTATTGTTTTATGGGAAATGATGAACAGGATGCTCTCAGAAAAACCTGGAAAGTCCTTCATGAACTCAAGCAAAGTGAAATGTACTGTATACAAAGTAATAGCAATGCTCTTGAATGATCAGCTGTAAATGACTTTGCTATTCTCTTTTTTTTTACCTGTTCTCATCAACACAATTACTTTGTTTTTTTGTTTTGTTTTGTTTTGTTTTTAATTAAAGCTTTTTTACTTGCATAACATATGTATGGGTAGTTCCTCAACATTGATCCTTACAAAGCTTTCCATTACAAATTTTCCCTCTAGTCCCCTCCCCTCCCCTAGATGGCAGGAAATCCTCTACATGTTAATTATATTAAAATACTTGACAAGTCAAATATATGTATACATATTTCCATACTTATCTTGCTGTGCAAGAACAATCGTGTCTACATGAGCACAAAATATCTGAGAAAGGAAACCCAATGCAAGCAAACATCGATAGAGACCATGAAAATGTTATCTTGTGGTCCACATTTCATATTCCTCTCTCTAGGTGTATATGGCTTTCTTCACTGACTTTCCTATTCTCATCAGTACAGTATATAGTTTGAAACATTTTCTCTCTCTCATTCTTTTCTCTTCTCTCTTTTTCTTCTCTCTCTCTGTCTCTCAATTTCTTTCTGTGTGGATATATATCTGTCTTGGTCTCTATTTTTCTTGAGGTTTTTTTTTCACAAAATAACTTTTATGGAAATGTTTTAAGTTCACATGTGATTTCTTAATGGGGTTTGGGATGGAGATAAGGGCAAAAAATCTGGAACTCAAAAATTTTAAAAATAAATGTCAAAAAATCATTTAAATGTAACAGGGGAAATATTTAATTCATTGATTAATTAATTTAAGAAAGCATGTCATCACTCCTAATTGCTGAGTTAAAACTGTTCTGCTTGGCATTCAAGGCCTTTCACAGTCTAGCAGCACTCTGTCTTTCTGGTCATATTTCTGCTAGATACTTGATGCTCCTAACCAGAAAACTTCAAATTTTTTTGATCACATGCCCCATCATTTAAAAAAAAATCTCACAATTTCAATGTGTATATTTATTTATTTCTACATTGCACATATATATTCTATATTTCATAGTGTATTAATAATTACATGCTAAATATAAATGTTAAAATTATGAGATGAAGATAAAATAGTACTTGATCTTAAGAGTCCATAAGGAGCCTGGAGCTTACTGGTTAGGTGAATGACATGATGAGACCTATGCTTTAGTTAAATCAATTCAGCAGATGTATGAAAAATAGATTGGGAGTGGGCCTTGGAGCCAGGGTAATCAATCAGAATACTATTGCAATAGTCCAGAAGACAGGAGATGAGTTGGACTAGGTTAAATTAGGGTAATTATGAGTAGAGAGAAGATAGATGATAGAGAGGTGATGGAAGAAGAAACACAATTTGTCATTTGGTTGGATATGTGAAATTAGGGGGATGCTGAAGTTTTGAGTTTGGTGGAGTCAAAGGATGGTGATGCCTTCAAAGATAAAAGGAAAGTTCGGAAGATTAGTGAGTGGTGAAGGAAACAATATAATGAGAACTGTAATATGTCACAACTCATTCAAGCTTGCTCATTCTATATGACTCATTATTCCACTCAAAATAAAAAGGGCCGTTTATTCTCTTACTCACTGGTAACTTCCCTGTAGCATAAAGCCAACCCTCCCCAAGGACAAATTTCATATCTTTGACATGTCAGATCAGACAAGAAGCTGGGTATGCTGAAAGGTATGTTGGAATTTTCTCAATAGCATTATTTGTATAGCGGATGCTCCTGGTACTTGTGCAATAGATTATAACTGCCTCGAGGATTGGAAGCTGGACTCAGAATAAGGGAGATGGGTACCATATACAGAAGAGGGAAGAAAGAGTGGGGAAACTTGGAGTGCAGAGTAGATATGGTTATTCTAGAGACAAGTTTCACTACTGGCAATATCAGGAAGAATGAGATATAACCCATCTTCCCATCTTTTAACTGGTTGATCACACACCAGTTGGGTTCATTCTATGTTCCTAATTTGGAAACCACCATTCTAGACAAAGTAGATTACTTTGTAACCTTAACATTTTTCCTTTTTCATGCTATTGCTTAAGTTGTGTTCTTCTCTTTTATTGTTATAAATTCCTTCTTAGATGCTACTTCCTTCATTAAACTTTCACTGATCTTCCACAGTGACTACCAATAGTATTTCAAACTTTTTGCATTATGTGAACTTATTTTGTATTATTGCCAGTGTCTTCCCTAAGGAGAGCAGATTTTATCTACATAATGTTCTGCACTTAATAGAAGATAGATAGGTAGATAGATAAATGGATGGATGGAGGGATGGATGGCTAGATAGATAAATAGATAGATGAATGGATGATGAATGGATGATGGATAGATGGATGGGTAGATGGATGGATATTATATGTAATATATACAAACATGTTATATTACAAGCGTGATATAATGATATTATGTATTATAATTATCATTTCATTTAATTTCCAATCCAGTTCCAATGATTTCCAATGAAGTAGGCACTACAGGTTTCCACTATCCCTATTTTACATCTTAGAATACTAAGTTTCAGAGTGTTTAAATGACTAAATCCCATAACTCTGTTACTAGTAGCAACCACCAGTCAAAATAAATTTGTAGAGGGAAGATATGAACCTGGGTTTCTCAAAATCTTGCATACCTTCCACTGTCTTTCCTTCCATTAAGTATGGCTGATAAACATCAGTATAGTTTCTGTGTATATTTGTGTTCTGTAGCCTTCATTCCTGATTATTTTAAAGAAAAGAACTGACAAAAAGTTCTTTTAGATGGTGCTGATCTGAGGAAAAGGGTTGGATTAAGTGATTACTTCTGGTTCATTCTAAGTCCTCTTTTACATTCCAGAAAATGTAATGCCTTATTATATTATTATAATTATATATGTTATAAATTATAAATATATTATAATAAAGTATATTTAATAGTATATTACAATTATATTAGATATATGTAGTTATATACATACACACATAAACATATAATGAAGCAGTTAATTGGTACAATAGGCAGAATGTGAGGTCTGGAGTCAGTTCAAAATTTGCCTCAGAAACTGGTTAAGTTATATGACTGTGCGCAAATCAGTTTACCCTCTTTGCTTTAGTTTCCTAATTTATGAAATGAGCTAAAGAGGGAATTTCAAACCTGTTTATTATCTCTCCAAAACAAAACAAAACAAAAACATCCCAAATAGGGTTTATAGAGTCAGACATGAATGAACAAAAAATAATGAAACAATGTTTCAAGTTACAGATTAAGATGTTGAAAAATCCCAAATCAGAAACACACACACACACACACACAAAGTCACATTCACACACTACAAATAGGAAATACAGATTTTATCATCTCTAAGTTATTAGGTATGCTGTTTCCATAAGACTCTTCATCAAGACTGAATTCCAGGCAATTGAGACTGAGATTCCCTTCATAGTTAAGAAGGTTTAGGGAATGGAGATCTAGATTGAGGTTATTAAGATGCGAGGTCAGCTATGGAGATGGAAGAAATTTATGTCCAAAGAAGAACTGGAACTCTTAATTGAAAACCAGATAGATAACTTTGACTATATTAAGTTAAAAAGTTTTTATACAAACAAAACCAATGCAATCAAGATTAGGAGGGAAGCAATAAATTGGGAAATCATCTTTACATTTAAGGGTTCGGATAAAGGTCTCATCTCTAAAATATATAGAGAATTGTCTCATATTTATAAAAATTCAAGCCATTCTCCAATTGATAAATGGTCAAAGGATATGAACAGACAATTTTCAGAGGATGAAATTAAAACTATTTGTAGTCACATGAAAAGGTGCTCCATATCACTATTGATCAGAGAAATGCAAATCAAGACAATCCTGATGTACCACTACACACCTGTCAGATTGGCTAAAATGATAGGAAAAGTTAATGATGAATGTTGGAGGGGCTGTGGGAAGGCTGGGACACTGATGCATTGTTGGTGGAGCTGTGAACGGATCCAGCCATTCTGGAGAGCAATTTGGAGCTATGCTCAAAAAGTTATCAAACTGTGCATACCCTTTGACCCAGCAGCATTTCTATTGGGCTTGTATCCCAAAGAAATCATAAAGGAAGGAAAGGGCCCCACATGTGCAAGAATGTTTGTGGCAGCCCTTTTTGTAGTGGCTAGAAACTGGAAACTGAAGGGATGCCCATCAATTGGAGAATGGCTGAATAAATTATGGTATATGAATATTATGGAATATTATTATTCTGTAAGAAACTACCAGCAGGACGATTTCAGAGAGGCCTGGAGAGACTTGCATGAACTGATGCTAAGTGAAATGAGCAGAACCAGGAGATCATTATACACAGCAACAATACTATATGACGATCAATTCTGATGGACATGGCTCTCTTCAACAATGAAATGTTTCAAACCACTTCCAATTGTTCAGTGAAGAAAGCCATATACACCCAGAGAGAGGGATGTGAAATGTGGACCACAACATAACATTCTCATACTCTTGATTGATGTTTGCTTACATTGTGTTTCCTTCATCTGATATGTCTTTTGTGTAGATACGATTTTTCTTTCACAACAATGATAAGTTTGGAAATATGTATACATATATTCGATACATATATTCGATTTGTCAAGTATTTTAACATAATTAACGTGTAGTGGATATCCTGCCATCTAGGGGAGGGGTGGGGAGTTGGGGGGAAAATTTGTAACAGAAAGCTATGTAGGGGCTAATGTTGAAGAATTACCCATACATGTATTTTGCAAATAAAATAAAATTAAAAAAAAAAGATGTGAGGTCAGTACTGACTTGAATGGGGATAAAAATCTGGGACTTAGGATAAGAAAAAGTCTTGAGAAGAGAAAAATGAGAGAGTCTAAGCTATTTTTTTCTTCCCTATCTCTTTCTTATTTATTTTCTTCTTTCTTTCTTCTCTTCACTTTTAATACTATTTTCAATGCTGTATAAAAGCAAGAACTAAAGGTTGAGATAGGTGAGGAAGAAGTAATAGTTAGAAACTCAAAGCAAGACAGTATTCCTTCCCTTTTTCTCTTTTATCAAATTGGGAATTCATGAGAAAAAAAAAGTTGAAAAGAGGGAAATAGGAATTGGCTGAAGAATGTACTTTCTCTTTTAAACTGGAAGGGGAAATGAGGAGCACTGGAAGCTACTGGGATAAGGCAAAGGAAAAGAGGCACTAGTAGAGAGAAAACCTCCAGTATTAGTAGGAGAGGGAAAGATGCATAGGATTTTTGGTAGCCATTAGGATAAAGGAGTTATTAGCAGTTAGGAACTTCTCTAAAAGAAGTTGATAAATCAAGAAATTAATATGCCACATGCAACTACTAGTATCTACCTTAAGAGAAAATAAACCTGGAGATTTTTTTACAACTTGATAGCAATTTAAAATATCCCTGAAAAAAGCTGGAAATCACCGGAATGTGAGAAGAAAAGGAAAAGAATCGATCAATACCTCTATGATTTATATTTGTATGAGCCATTAAAAAGAAATTCTGGGGGGTGTTTGTTTTGGGGAGTTTTTAGCATTAGTGAAAAAAAATTTTCCATTTCATTTTAAATTTCTTTCTTTTTTCTCTTTTGCTGATCAATTGGGGTTAAGTGACTTGCCCAGGATCACAGGAAACTAGAAAGTATTAAGATCACATTTGAACTCAGGTCCTCCTGACTTCAGGGCTAGGGCTCTATCCACTGTACCACCTAGCTGCCACTCACTTTAAATTTCTTGTGACACCCAAAGTATTTCACCAAATTATGAAGGGAAAAGAATGAGCATTTATTAAGTGCCCACTATGTAACACTCTGCTAAGTGCTTTATAATCGATTATCTCACCTGATTTTCACTGTAGCGTTATGAATAGTAGCTGCTATTCTTATTAACCTATCCCCATTTTACAGTTAAGTAAACTGAAGTGACTTAGCCAGATTCACACAAGAAATAACTCTCTGAAATATTATTTGAATTCAGGTCTTCCAGATCTAGTTATGTATACACTGCACCAACTAACTGCTTCTGTGAAAATATGGTTTTCAACTGAATTTTAAGACTGATGACAATAAGGCATAGAAAGGTATTGACTCAACAAGCAATCAAGGCCAATAGAAGAGGTGAGTATTTCTCATTATGGAGGAAAGACAAGGCTGTACACAAAATGGACAGTGTATGGAAAACATGCAAAAATTAGTTGTAGAAATAAGGAAATGTAGTGAACAAAAAATGATTATAAATCAGAGGACATAGGTTTGATTGATTATCCTTCTTCCAAGAAATTCCCAGTGAGAAATTGGGCAAGAGACTTAAAATTACCTGGATCTTGGCTTCAATTGCAAAGGAAAGAAAGAAAGAAAGAAAGAAAGAAAGAAAGAAAGAAAGAAAGAAAGAAAGAAAGAAAGGAAGGAAGGAAGAAAGAAAGGAAGGAAGGAAGGAAGGAAGGAAGGAAGGAAGGAAAGAAAGAAATAAAAAGGAAAATAGAGGGGGAATGGGAGTTTGAATCAGATAATATCTAAGGTCCCTTCCAAATATTATACTATGAGATAACATGAAGTGGGAATTGGCTGAAGTATATTCTTGCCTGCCCTCTTTTTTTTGTTTGTTTTTTTGTTTTCCCCTTTCTTCTCCAATAAATAATTGGAGGAAACTACCAAATGAAAGCTGTGTGTGACCTAACATGTGAGAAATGCAAGAAAATATTTAAGAAGTCTTGTCCTAGAATATGCTGAGACATACGAAGGACATGGGGGGGGGGAAATAGATGAAAATTGTAAGCAGGTAAGTGTCAAAGAAGCCTGGGGAAGAAGACATGCTCAAGGCAATGGAGAAAACAATATTTAGCTAGGAGAACACAGTGAATCATGCCTTTCTGTCCACTATTCTTTACATCCTGGTGTTAAGAAAATGGAATCTCACTACCCAAACTAATTTACTTATTTAGTGCCATACCAATCAAACTCCCAAGAAATTATCTTACAGATCTAGAAAAAATAGTAGCAAAGTTCATTTGGAAAAACAAAAGGTCAAGAATTTCAAGGGGATTAATGAAAAAAAA
>JAJPUD010000438.1:570532-605851 GCA_023553655.1 Myrmecobius fasciatus
ATAAAGAGAGAGAGACAGACAGAGACAGATAGACAAACAGAGAGAGACAGAGAGAGACAGAGAGACAGAGAGAGAGAGAAGAATTGCACATGTTTGACATATATTGTATTACTTGTCATCTAGGGGAGTGGGTAGGAGGGAGGGAAAATTTGGAACACAAAAGTTTTGCAAGGGTGAATGTTGAAAATTATCTATGCATATGTTTTGAAAATAAAAAGCTTTAAGAACAAATAAAAATGAAATAAATAAAAGTGAGGGTATGTTATTCTCTTTACCACACACATTCTGTAGGTTCTAAAATAAGGCAAATTATAGTCAGAAATATTTAGCACTCTGGAGGTGATGATGGGTGGGGTTCAGGATTTGGGGGAAACTTTTTGAGTTGAACTATTTTTAAATTGTTTGTTAATCTTCCATATACTTGCCCTCAATTCCCCACAACATTCAGCCATCTTTTGTTAAAAAGCCACCTGACTAGAAAGGTTAAGAGAAATATTCTCTACAAGGGCTGAATATTTATTTTTAGCTTTTCAGTATTTGATTAAAAATGTTTTCATCCTGGAATGACTTTAATAAGATTTGTACATCTGAAGGCAGTCAAAAGAAGAGGAGGGAAAAGTCAAATGTTCAAAATCCTCCCTTACTCCCTCCTAAAAGAGGAAGATTCTTCAAATGTTTAAAGAAAATGCATGTTCTAATTTTAACATCATTTCTGGGCTTTCTGTGGCTTATGCTAAATAGAGGAGCAGTATATCAAGAGGCTTTAATAAAAAACAAGATTTGTGTTTAAGGAACATTAATCTCCTTATTAATAATCTTTTAAGGAAAGGAAAAAGGGAGAAAGGAAATGAAATGCTAGGCTCAATAGTCTCACTGAACTTGTGCCTTGGAAAGTATTTCAAGTTAAAAATAGTTTTAAAAACATCATTTGAGAAATCTAAGTAATAAGCTCTGTAAAAATACTCCTGACTTTGAAAAGAACTACCAATTTAATTTGTTATCTGAGTTCAAATCCCATCTATTATATATACTAGTTATATGACCATAAACAAGTAACTTAACCTGCCTGAGTCTACAGAAACTTTTTTAAGACTGTGAGTTGTAGAGTAACTGAATCAGTGAAGATAGTTTTCACAGTGGAAGTTGCCTAAAATAGTGAAACTATAATCAGGATTAAAATAAAACAATAACCAAAAACAAACAAAAATTGACAACTTTTGGACACTTTTATATATGTGGTAAAGATGGCTTCATGGTCAATTGAATTTAAACTGGTGTTTCTAGAAAACTTTATTTCTAGCAAGCTAAGAAAATTTATTAAGTGAATATCCTTTGAATATTTGCTTTAGTACCATTTAAATGCTTTTTTTAAGATTTTTCTCCTTAATTTATTTACAGGATAATTTTACATAGAAGACCCGTACTTTTTAAGTCTTTTGAAATTTAGACGTAAGAATTTGGCTACATTAAATGACAACAAAGTTTTTAATTAAAACAATTGTGTTTTTAAAAGATTACAAAATATTAACTCCATCAGTCAATCACCATTTATTAAATGCCTGGTATGTACCAGACAATATGTTAAGTAATAAGGGTACAAAAAAAGAGGAAATAAACAGTCCCCGCTGTCAATGAGCTTACAATCTATTGGGGGAAAAACATGCAGACAAATATGTATCAAGCAAGCTACATATAGGATAAATAGGAAATAATTAATAGAGGAAAGGCACTGGAATTAAGAATAGTTGGAAAAGATTTACTTTTAAAGGTGAGATTTGGTTTGGGACTTAAAGGAAGCTAGGAAGGTCTATAGCAAAGCAGAAAATGGAGAGTATTCTAGAAAGGGGGAAGAAACAGAGAAAATACCCTGAGTTGAAAGATGGGTTCTCATTCATGGAGGAATCAGGAGGTGTCTCGAAGCATATATCAGGAAATAAGGATAAGAAAACTAAAAAGGTAAGAGAGGGTCTAGGTTGTAAAGGGTTACATGTCAGAGAATTTTTGTATTTGCTCTGGGAGACAATAGAAAGCCACTGGAATTTATTGAGTAGGGGAGTAGTGACATAAGCAGACCTGTACTTTAGGAAAAATCACTTTAGTGCCTAAATGGAGGATGGATTGGAGAAAGAAGAGGAGAGGCAGGCAGATCCACTATTAGATTATTGCAATAATCTATAGGTGAGGTGAAGAGGGGCTGTTTAAATTAGTAGCCATTGTCAAAAGAAAAGTCATGAGAAATATTGGAAAGGTGAAATTGACTTGCAACATACTGAATATTGGAGAGTGAGAGATAGTAAGGAGTTAAGAATAACCCCTAGGCTGCAAACCTGGGGGACTAGAAGAATGGTGCTACCTTCTATAACAATAGGAAAGGTAGGAGGGTTAAGAGTTTAGGAATAAATATAATGAGTTTCTCATATTGGACATACTGAGATGAAGATGTCTCATAAACATTCAGTTTGAGATGTTTAACAAGCAGCTGAAGATGTGAGATTGGAAGTCAGCAGAGAGTTTGGGGTAGGATACATATGAGCATCATCAGAATAGAGATGTTAATTAAATCCATAGCAGTTGATGAGATCAACAACTGAAATATAGACAGAGAAGAGGAAAACCCAGGAGTCCTAGAAACCTAAGGGACACCTACAGCATGATCTGGAAGAGCCAAGGAGACAGAGAAGGAAGGATCTTTAATATGTAGGAGGAAAAACCAAGAAAAGTAGCTTCTCAAAAAACTGGGGATAAGATATTATCAAGAAGAAAGAAATTAATAGTCAAAGTTTGAAAGGCAGTAAGAGAAAGGATTGAGAAAAGGTCATTGGATTTGGCAACTAAGAGATCATCTGTAACTCTGGATAGACTGATTTTGGTGGAATGATAAAACTGGAAATTTAAACCAGTTTTTATCATTACAGAAATCTAATGGATGGATTTTTGTGGGAGTTTAGCTACAAAGTACAGAAATAATATAAGATAATAGTGGATATGGAAGGATCAAAATTGGGAAAACATAGGCATATTTTAGGCAGTAGAAAATGATTAAATAAAGTAGCAATTGAAAATAAATGAGAGTAAAGAAAGTTGTATAAACTACCACATCACCACAGGATGTCCACATTTAGTACTACAAAGGTAAGACCTGATAAAATTGGAATTATACATCAGAAGTTCTCTATAGTTCAATAATTAACCTAAGATAATCATTAACTACAACTATCTTTGTAGTTCACTAACTGTAAAAATAGACTGCAAAATGTCATGGTCAATTCAACAAACTGTGTTAGAACTAAACCACTGTCACAGACAAAATAATGTTCTCTACAATAATCTGGACATAGCACTGATCCATCATAATTTAAGAGATATGTTTTTAATGCTATTGACAGGCCAAAAAAATCTTAAAATATCTAAGCTGCAAAAATGAAAAGCTTTCAGTACATTTCTAATTTAGTAGAATAAATCAAAATCATGGATTTTTTTTATACGTCATGGTATCTTGGGTGCTACTGGAATTATCCCAAAGAGGCTTTTAGTGAGCCTGTAGAAAATGAGCTTACATGCTATTATTTGTATTGAATTAAAAAATAACAAAATAATTTTATTTACCTGTGCATGAACATTAAATATAAAAGAAAAAAGCAGGATAGAAACATTTCAGGTGAGGGGGAAAGATCATTTAAGGAATAAGGCATACCTGGAATGAGTGCACAGTGACAGCAATATATAGAACAAGATCTGGGCACAACAACTACTTCATCTAGTTTTCATGGAACAGAGAGAGCAGGAAAGGGATGAATGTGAAATATATCTTGGAAAGTTAGTTTAGGCACCAGACAACAGTTAAGGAACTTTTTTTTTCTCCTTATAGGTAAAGTATTTTTTCTCTTATAGGTAAAAGGATGCAATCAGAGGTTTGTAACCAGGAGGATGACATCATTATAACTACCCATTCAAAGGCATAGTTTGTCAACTGATGGAAATTAATTATAGAAAAACAAATTAGGACACTGCCTTTTTCATAAGGAAAGCTTGAATTTTTCTCAAGAAATGTGAGTAGAAAATCTGGATGAATTAATTGTGCACTGAAGGGGCAACAGGATTTAGCAACTAAGAATGGGCTGGATTTGAATAGCAAAGGACTAAAAAGAATTAAAATGACTACAATGTTTAGAGCTAGGAAATGCCTTTGTGTCCTTATTGTTCAGTAATTTTGGAAGAATAGTAATTTTTTTTATTTTTTTATTAAAAGCTTTATATTTACAAAACATATATATAAGTGATTTTTCTACATTGACCTTTGCAAAAACTTTTTTTTTGTTCCAAGCTTTTCCCCTCCTTCCCCCTACCCCTCACCCCTAGGTGACAGGTAATCTAATACATGTTAAATATGATAAATTATATGACAAATCCAATATATGTATACATAGCTATACAGTTATTTTACTGCACAAGAAACATCAGATCTAGAAAGAGAGAAGAAAAAAAACAACCTAAGAAGGAAAAAAAATGCATGGAAATATTCACAGAAAGTGTTAAAATGCTATGTTGTGGTCCACACTCAGTTCCCTCAGGCCTCTCTCTGGATGTATATGACTATCTTCATCGCTGAACAATAGGAACTGGTTTGAATCACATCATTGTTGAAGAGAACCATGTCCATCAGAATTGATCATTGTATAGTCTTGTTGCTGTGTATAATGTTCTCCTGGTTCTTTTGATTTCACTCAGCATCAGTTCATGCATGTCTTTCCAGGCCTCTCTAAAATCATCCTGCTGGTCGTTTCTTACCAAACAATAATATTCCATAACATTCATATACCATAATTTATTCAGCCACTCTCCAATTGATGGGCATCCTTTCAATTTCCAGTTTCTTGCCACTATAAAAAGGGCTGCCACAAATATTTTTGCACATGTGGGTCCCTTTCCCTCCTTTAAAATCTCTTTCGGATATAGGCCCAGTAGAAACACTGCTGGGTCAAAGGGTATGCACAGTTTGATAATTTTTTGAGCATAATTCCAAATTGCTCTCCAGAATGCTTGCATCTGTTCACAGTTCCACCAACAATGTATCAGTGTCCCAGTTTTCCCACATCCCCTCCAACATTTATCATTATCATTTCCTGTCATTTTAGCCAATCTGACAGGTGTGTAGTGGTAGCTCAGAGTTGTCTTAATTTGCATTTCTCTGATCAATAGTGACCCAGAGCACCTTTTCATGTGACTAGAAATAGTTTTAATTTCTTCATCTGAAAATTGTCTGTTCATATCTTTTGACCATTTATCAATTGGAGAATGGCTTGAATTCTTATATATTTGAGTCAATTCTCTATATGTTTTAGAAATGAAGCCTTTATCAGAACCTTTGAATGTAAAAATATTTTCCCAGTTTACTGCTACCCTTCTAATCCTGTCTGCATTCATTTTGTTTGTACAAAAATTTTTTAACTTGATATACTCAAACTCATCTATTTTGTGATTAATGATGACCTCTAGTTCTTCTTTGGTCACAAATTCCTTCCCCCTGCACAGGTCTGAGAGGTAAACTATCCTACATTGTTCCAATTTGTTTATATCATTCTTTATGCCTAGATCACGAATCCATTTTGACCTTATCTTGGTATATGGTGTTAGGTGTGGGTCAATGCCTAGTTTCTTCCATACTAGTTTCCAATTTTCCCAGCAGTTTTTGTCAAATAGTGAGTTTTTATCCCAAAAAACTGGGGTCTTTGGGTTTATCAAACACTAGATTAGTATTTCATTGAGTATTTTGTCCTGTGAACCTAACCTATTCCACTGATCCACTACTCTATTTCTTAGCCAGTACCAAATGGTTTTGATGACCACTGCTTTATAATATAGTTTTAGATCTGGTACAGCTAGGTCACCCTCATTTGCATTTTTTTCATTAATTCCCTTGAAATTCTTGACCTTTTGTTTTTCCAGATGAATTTTGTTGTTATTTTTCTAGGTCAGTTAGATAATTTCTTGGGAGTTTGATTGGTATAGCACTAAATAGATAGATTAGTTTAGGTAGTATTGACATCTTTATTATATTTGCTCGACCTATCCAAGAGCACTTGATATTTTTCCAATTGTTTAGAACTGACTTTATTTGTGTGGAGAGTGTTTTGTAGTTTTGCTCATATAGATCCTGACTTTCCCTTGGCAGATAGATGCCCAAATATTTTATACTATCGATAGTTATTTTGAATGGAATTTCTCTTTGTATCTCTTGCTGTTGCATTTTGTTGGTGATGTATAAAAATGCTGATGATTTATGTGGATTTATTTTGTATCCTGCAACTTTGCTAAAGTTGTGGATTAATTCTAATAGTTTTTTAGTTGATTCTCTAGGGTTCTCAAAGTAGACCATCATATCATCTGCAAAGAGTGATAATTTGGTTTCCTCATGACCTACTCTAATTCCTTTTATCTCTTTTTCTTGTCTTATTGCCAAAGTTAACATTTCTAATACAATATTGAATAGTAATGGTGATAGTGGGCAACCTTGTTTCACCCCTGATCTTATTGGGAACGGTTCCAGTTTATCACCATTACATATGATGCTAGCTGATGGTTTTAAATAGATGCTACCTACTATTTTAAGGAAAAGTCCATTAATTCCTATACTCTCTAGTGTGTTTAATATGAATGGATGTTGGATTTTATCAAATGCTTTTTCTGCATCTATTGCGATTATCATATGTTTTTTGTTAATTTGGTTATTGATATAGTCAATTATGTTAATAGCTTTCCTAATATTCCATGGTGTATTATTCTGGGGATGATTTTCTGTAATATCTTTGCTAATATTTTATTTAAGATTTTTGCATAAATATTCATTAGGGAGATTGGTCTATAATTTTCTTTCTCTGTTTTTGTTTTACCTGGTTTAGGTATCAGTACCATGTCTGTATCATAAAAAGAGTTTGGTAGGAGTCCTTCATTCCCTATTTTTTCAAACAGTTTATATAATATTGGAGTTAATTGTTCTTTAAATGTTTGGTAGAATTCACATGTAAATCCATCTGGTCCTGAGGATTTTTTCTTAGGGAGTTGATTAATGACTTGTTCTATTTCTTTTTTTGAAATGGGACTATTTAAGTCATTTATTTCCTCTTCTGTTAATCTGGGCAATCTAAATTTTTGTAGATATTCCTCCATTTCACTTAGCTTATCAAATTTATTGGGATAAAGTTGGGCAAAGTAACTCCTGATTATTGCTCTAATTTCCTCTTCATTGGTGGAAAGTTCTCCCTTTTCATTTTTGAGACTAACAATTTGATTTTCCTCTTTCCTTTTTCTAATCAAATTAACTAGAGGTTTATCTATTTTGTTAGTTTTTTCATAAAACCAACTTTTAGTTTTATTTATTAATTCAATAGTTTTTTACTTTCAATTTTATTAATCTCTCCTTTTATTTTTAGGATTTCAAGTTTGGTATTTGATTGGGGGTTTTTAATTTGTTCTTTCTCTAGCTTTTTTAGTTGCAAGCCCAATTCATTGATTTTCTCTTTCTCTATTTTATGCAAATAAGCATCTAGAAATATAAAATTTCCCCTTATTATCCCTTTAGCTGTATCCCACAAATTTTGGTATGTTGTCTTATTATTGTCATTCTCTTGGATGAAATTAGTAACTGTGTCTGTAATTTGCTGTTTCACCCATTCATTCTTTAGGATAAAATTATTTAGTTTCCAATTGCTTTTTGGTCTATTTTCTCCTGGCCTTATATTGCATGTGATTTTTATTCCATCATGATCTGAAAAAAATACATTTACTATTTCTGCCTTCGTGCATTTGATTTTGAGGTTTTTGTGTCCTAACACATGATCAATTTTTTTGTATAAGTTCCATGGACTGCTGAATAAAAAGTAAACTCCTTTCTGTCTCCATTTCATTTCCTCCAAAGATCTATCATACCTAACTTTTCTAACATTTTGTTTACCTCCTTAACATCTTTCTTATTTATTTTGTGGTTCGATTTATCTAGTTCTGAGAGAGGGAGGTTGAGATCCCCCACTATTATAGTTTTGCTGTCTATTTCTTCTTCCATCTCTCTGAACTTTTCCTCTAGGAATTTCCATGCTATACCACTTGGTGCATATATTTTAGTATTGATATTCCTTCATTTTCTATGGTACACTTTAGGAAGATGTAATTTCCTTCTTTGTCTCTTTTAATTAGGTCTATCTTTGCTTTTACTTGGTCTGAGATCAGGATTGCTACCCCTGCTTTTTTTTGTTCACCTGAAGCATAATAGATTCTGCTCCAGCCTTTTACCTTCACCCTGTATGTATCTCTATGTTTTAGATGTGTTTCTTCTATACAACACATTGTTGGATTCTGGTTTTTAATCCAGTCTGCTATCCACTTCCGCTTTATGGGAGAGTTCATCCCATTCATTTTCCCTCCTCCCTACTATTTTGCTTTTGATAACCACTTCCCTCCAACAATCCTTCCCGTTTAGAGACCCAACCACCCCCCTTTCCCCCCTTTCCCTCCTGTTTCCTTATAAGTACGTCTATTATTCCCTCCGAGCCAAATCTGATGAGATGGAGATTAACACAATTCTCATTCCCCTCCCTTTTTTCCCCTCAATCATTATAGGTTTTCTTTGCCTCTACATGTGATGTAATTTCCCTTATTTTACATCCTTTTCCTCTTCTTCCAGTGTTATCCCTTTTCTATCTCTAATTTCTTTTTCATTTTAATATATCATAATAATCATAAAATCACAATAATCATATCATAATAATCATAATGTAATAACAAATTCATAAAATCAACCCTCATTCTATAAGTATCTATAACATAAATATAGTTCTCAAGAGTTTTTTTTTTCTTGTTACCTTTTTATGTTTCTCTTGTGTTCTGTGTTTGTAGATCAAATTTTTTGTTCAGTTCTGGTCTTTTCAGTAGAATTAGGTGAAATTCTTCTATATCATTGAATGAGTATCTTCTTCCCTGCAAGATAATGCTCATTCTAGCTGGGTAACTTATTCTTGGCTGTAATCCAAGTTCCTTTGCCCTCCGGAATATCTGATTCCAGGCCCTTTGATCCTGCAAAGTAGAAGCTGCTAGGTCCTGTGCGATCCTAATTGTGGCTCTTTGATATTTAAATAGTTTTTTTTCTGGCTTCTTGTAATATCTTTTCCTTGATATGATAGTTCTGGAATTTAGCCACAATATTTCTGGGGGACTTAATTTTGGGGTTTGTTTCAGGAGGTGATCAGTAGATTGTTTCAATATGTATTTTGCCTTCTGGGTCTAAAATATCAGGACAGTTTTTTTTTTATGATTTCCTGGAAGATAGTGTCTAGATTCTTTTTTTCATCATGGCTTTCAGGAAGCCCTATAATCCTTAGGTTGTCTCTCCTAGATCTATTTTCCACGTCAATTGTTTTTCCTAGAAGATATTTCATGTTTTTCTCTATCTTCATTTTTTTTTTAGTTTTTGTTGACTGATTCTTGAAGTCTTGATGAGTCATTCATTTCCCATTGTTCAATTCTAATTTTTAATGTCTTATTTTCTTCAGTTATTGTTTTTAGCTCCTTTTGTAATTGGCCATTTTGTTCCTTGTAGTCTTTTTCCATTTTTTTCCATTTTATTTTGCAGTGATCTCATTTCGTTTCCCCATGTTTCTTCCAACTCTCTTTTAGGATCCTTAATGTAATCTTCAAGAAAGCCTCATGACATGGAGACCAGTTTATATCTCTCTTTGGGGCTTTTTCTGGAGTTGCTTTACCTTTAAGGGCCTCAGGATTTGAAGTCTGTTCTTCCCTCTCTCCATAAAAGTTGTCTATGGTGAGAGTTCTTTTTTTGTTTTTTATTCATTTTTTTTAAGGTATGAGGTCTGTTTAAGGCAAAGGTGGGACAGCTGCTTTAATTTGCCCTGGGGCAGGTCTACTGATTGAGTTATTTCAGGTGTTGGGCAGTTCTGCTGATTGAGTTATTTCAGGTGCTGGGCAGTTCTGCTTTAGTTCACCCTGGGGCAGTTCTGCTGTTTGAATTATTTCAGGTGTTGATCAGTTCTGCTGATTGATTCATTGCACTAGGGTGCTATGTAATGGCAGCTAGGTCCAATGCTCATCAGGGGTTCAGTGTTTCACAATCTACCCCCCACAAAAGGCAGACCCTCCAAACCACCTGCCCACAATCAGGACAGATTGGCCCAAGAGGCCCAAAGAAGACTCCCAGGTGTGTGAAAAGCACAACGCTCCGACTCCTGTGAGGACTCCTGTTCCAGCTCCCTGCTCCAGCTCCCTGTCCTGGTCTCCCTGTGCTGCAGTCTGGATTCAGCAGACCATCCCCCTGTCCAATTAAAACAGACCTGTTTTGAAGTTCTTCCAGAGTATCTTCTTCTAGAAACGTGTTGTCCTCCAGATATTGTGGATTTTTTTGCTTCAAAATCAGTCTAGAGGCTTCATATGTTGTTGGTTTGAGGGAAGGTTAGAGGAGGTTACAGAGACTCCTGTCTGATCTCTGCCATCTTGGCTCCACTGAAGAATAGTAAATTAAGGAAAATGATGATTTACTTTTCAACAAATTGATAATGCAGTACCAGCTGGACACTAAAGTAGGGATACTAAGCAAATAATTAGATAAGCCAAAAAAGAACTATAGGTCTCTTCACATTGCTTCAGCCAAGTTCATGCTTTCTTTACCTCTTAATTAATATTTCCTTTAGCTGTCACTTCCAATCTATTTCCATCAATTATAAATATCTAGGTTTCTGTGGCACTACTATTATCCTAGATCTCCTACCAGCACCTTTTCAGTTCCTTTTGCTACAGCTTTTCCAACACTGATGTTGAGTGTTCCACAAGGCTTTTCCTTGGAACTCTTCTCTTCTCCCTGTATATTATTTCTCTTGTTTTTCATCTCTCATGAATTCAATTTTTATCTTTATGCTAATGATTGAAGCCAAAGAAGAAAATAAAATCACTCTGTGAGAAAGTGTAGAGAAAAAAAAAGCAAAGGGCTCTCAAACCCAAGCTCTGAGGCAAGTAATTGTCCAGTAGAAAAAAAAAACTGAACTTGGAATCAGGAAGATTGAATTTGCCTCGATTTCCTCAACTGTGAAATGGGGATAATAATAGAATCTCTCTCTCAAATTTGATATTTTTATTATTATTAAAGTGTTTTATTTGCAAAACATGTGCATAGGTAATTTTTCAACATTGACCCTTGCAAAGCTTTCTGTTACAAATTTTTCCCTCCTGTCCCTACCCCCTGCCCTAGATGGCAGGAAGTCTAATACATGTTAATTATGTTAAAATAATTGACAGACAGAATATGTGTGTGTGTATACATATATATATATGTATATATGTGTGTGTATATGTATATATATATATATATATATATATACATACATACATACATACAGTTATCTTGCTGTACAGGGAAAAAAAACCTGAGAAGGAAAACACAATGCAAGCAAACATCAATAGAGAGCATGAAAATGTTATGCTGTGGTCCATATTTCACATCCCTCTCTCTGGGTGTATATGGCTTTCTTCACTGAACAATTGGAACTGCTTTGAAACATTTCATTGTTGAAGAGAGCCATGTCCATCAGAATTGATAATCATATAGTATTGTTGTTGCCGTGTATAATGATCTCCTGGTTCTTCTCATTTCACTCAGCATCAGTTCATGCAAGTCTCTCCAGGCTTCTCTAAAATCGTCCTGCTGGTCGTTTCTTATAGAACAATAATATTCCATAACATTCATATACCATAATTTATTCAGCCATTCTCCCATTGATGGACATCCATTCAGCTTCCAGTTTTTAGCCACTACAAAAAGAGCTGCCACAAACATTTTTGCACATGTGGGAGCCTTTCCTTCCTTTAAGATCTCTTTGGGATATAGGCCCAATAGAAACACTGCTGGGTCTCTCTCTCAAATTTGCAAAAATCAAATGAAATAATATTTATAAAGTGCTTAGTATTATGCCTGGTAACAGTAGCTACTTCAAAAATATTTATCCTGACTTAGATGAATAAATGATGATTGAAGTGAGCAGAACTAGAACATTATACACAGTAACAGCAGCATTGTGTGGATGATGAGCTTTGATACATGTTGCTCTTCTCAGCAAGACAATGATTTAAGACAATTCCAAAAGGCTCACGTTGGAAAATGTTATCCACATCCAGAAAAAAGAACTGTGGAGTGTGAAGGCAAATCAGAGCATACTATTTTCTCTTTTTTTGTTGTATTTCTTTCTTTCTTATGGTTTTTCCACTTTGTTCTGATTTTGTTTTTACAACATAACTAATGTGGAAATATATTTAGTATGATTAATATAATTAAATATTAATATGTTTAAAACCTTCATTAGATTGTCTTGGGGAAAGAAATAAAAAAAATGAAAATAATATTATAAAAGTAAATGTTGAAAATAAACATTTTTTTAAAAAGCTACTTATTCCCTTCCCTGTCCCTTTGGGGATGCAAAACATGGGAATTAATAGAAAAAATGAAAGTACATAAAGAAAACAAGAGTGAAATCAGAAAAGAACTAAATCAAAAGCTGAGGGGGTGGGGAGAATATATGGCTTGAGATGATCAGCAGAGACAAATGATAAAGAATTTCAAAATGAATGAGAACTAATAAAAAGCCATTGTATTCGATAAATAGTAGTATGTATATAATACTGTAAAGTGGTGGACTTGAGTTAGGAAAATATAAGGTCAAATCTTGCCTCAGATACTTACTAGCTATAATACCCTAGACAAATCAGTTAATGATTGTCTGCCTCAGTTTCCTTATCTACAAATGAAGATAATGATAACAAATACCTACCTGAATTTTTATGAGTTTGAAATGAAATAGTATATATACAAATGCTTTATAAAACTTAAAACACTATGTAAATGTTAGTTGTGGTTGTTAATTGAAACTGTGACCTTGGAGAGAACAGTTTCCATAAAATGATGGAGAAAGAAGTCAAATTTCCACATGTTCATTAGTTGGGAAGAGGAAGTCAGTATCATGAATTTAGAAAATTCCTTCCAGAAATTTAGCAGCAAAAGTGGGAAAGAGATATATAATGCTAGCCTGAGGAGAACAGAGGTAAGGGAAGGCTTTTTTTTTAATATGGGATCCTGGGTTTTGGCAGGGAGGGAACAACTAGCCAGTTGACAAAGAAATAATATAAAATGAGGTGAGAAGCAAAGGAAAAATCTGGAAGAGGTGAACTGTGGCAAGAAAGAGAAATAGGACCACTTAATTCTCAGAGTGGAAGGAAGGATTAGAAGATCAGTAAGGATACGTTCTGAGATGTTAAAGTACATAAGGAAGCACATCAAAGGTATCATCCATCTTTCTAGTAAAGCAGGAGGAAATATTATTTGCTGAAAATAAGGAAATACAGACAAAATTCAAGGCTTGAAAAGAGAGAGGGAGCTTTGGAAAAATTACTCCATTAAGTGTAAAAAGCACTCAATCAGAAGTAAATAAAAGGTTTATTGTGATTTGATGCTGGAGCAGCTAAGAAAATAAAGATTTGCAGTGGTCCCAAAAGGCATGCTTGTGACTATCAAATGGAGTTAGAAACTGTAGGTATTCCAGGGGCAGCTAGGTGGTGCAGTGGATAGAGCACCAGCCCTGAAGTCAGGAGGACCTGAGTTCAAATCTAGTCTCAGACACTTAACATTCCCTAGCTGTGTGACCCTGGGCAAGTCACTTAACCTCAATTGCCTCAGCAAAAAAGCAAAAAAAAAAAAAAAAGAAATTGTAGGTATTCCACAAAAATGGTCTCCAGACTTATGAATGTTAAGAGAAGAGCACTGAAATTGACATTCACAAATGAATAACATTAACATGATGAAATAAAGTACTAAGACTAAAGGATAATAAATAAATCGAGTACAGAATTATTAGACCAAGATAACAAGGATGGACTTGAGAGACTGGAGACCAAAATGAAAATAAAGAGAAATTTTAGGAGTGAGCCATTAAGTGAAAGCAAAAGAGATTAATAGAAAAAAATTCAGAGTTCACTCTGTACTGTGGAGTAATTGGATAGACAGTAGAATGTAAACTCTTTGAAGTAGGAATTGTTTTGTTTTTGTCTGTACTCTCTCTTTGATGGCAAAAGAAAGATTTAAACAGAAGTTTAAATCTTTGAAGGATTTTAGTCCCTCTGAAATTGTTAAAACCTTTCCAACAAATAATAGACAAGTTCTTCTAAACAAATATCCTTGAGTACTTGTAATAATTGATTTCATTGTAGTCTAATGTTTAGAAAATTCATAATTTTCCTTATGAAACTTCAAAAAATACATTATATCATAGTTATGGGTACTCTTCCCACTATCATAGACTGTAACTTTTCCATACATTAGTAATCCATTTCCAGACCCATTTTGGTAAGATATAGCAAAATTTATTCTCAGTTAAGAATCCAGTACCACCTGTGGAGAAGGAAAGAATTTATGGCCAAAGAAGAACTAGAGTACATTATGAATGCAAAATGGATAATTTTGAATATATCAAACTTAAAAATTTTTATACAAAGAAAACCAAGGTAGCCAAGATTAGAAAGGAAACAGATAACTGGGGGAAATTGTATATCCAAGGGTTCTGATAAAGACCTCATTTCTAAATATATTGAGAATTGAATTAACAATCATAAGAATACAAGCCATTGTCCAATTGATAAATGGTCAAAGGATATGAACAGACAATTTTCAAAAGGGGAAAACTGGGATATCCCTTAGTGGTGGAGCTGTGAACTGATCCAACCATTTCGGAGAGCAACTTGGAAGGCTATCAAACTGTTCGTATCCTTTGATCCAACAGTATCTCTACTGGGTCTGTCTCCCAAAGAGATCATAAAAATGGAAAATGCCCCACATGTGCAAAAAATGTTTGTAGCAGCTCTTTTTGTAGTGACAAGAAACTGGAAACTGAGTGGATGCCCATCAGTTGGGCAATGGTTGAATAAATTGTGATATATAAATGCTATGGAATATTAGTGTTCTATAAGAAATGAACAGCAGGATGATTTCAGATAAACTTGTAGAGACTTACATGAACTGATGCTAAATTAAGTGAATAGAACCAAGAAAGAGAACCTTGTACACAATAACAAAAAGATTATGTGATGATCAACTCTTACAAATGTGGCTCTTTCAAATAATGAGGTTATTCAGACCAATTCCAACAGACTTTTCATCTGTATCTAGAAAGAGGATTGTGGGAACTGCATAGAGATCACAACATAGTATTTTCACCTTTTTGTTGTGGTTTCCTTGCTTTTTTCTCACTTTTTCCCCCTTTTTTGATCTGATTTTTCTTATGCAGTATGATACATGTGGAAATATGTACAGAAGAATTCCACATGTTTAACATATATTGAATTACTTGCTGTATAGGGGAGGGGAGAGAGAAAAAAAATTTGGAACACAAGGTTTTATAAGGGTGAATGTTGAAAACTATCTTTGCATGTCTGTTTTGAAAATAAAAAGCTATTATTTAAATAAAAAAGAAATCCATGATCATTCTTAAACTATGATAGGATGTCAGCATAAGCCTTCAGTGATTATATACCAATCAAAATGTTTAATCAGTCACTTGGTAAAATCAGATGTTTTCTTAAAGGGGCTCTCAATTCTTCTTTTAAGGAAACAATCCCATGCAATATTTCCATTTCACATGAAGGCTGAGCTAAAAAAATCTATTGAAGTGAATTATGCTACAGGCTATAATTTTGAATATATAAGTTCGTAGAATCATAGATTCCGAACCAGAAAGAACCTTTGAGACCATTTAGTTCAAGTCTCTCATTTTATAAATGCATAAATTGAAGACTAGAGAGAGAAAATATTTTACCCAAGGTCATTAAAGGTAAGGAACAGAGTTAGAATTCAAAGCCATGTTCCTTTAAGGCAGCTAAGTGTTGCAAGTGAGTGTTAGACCTGGCATCAGAAATTCAAATATGATCTCTAATACATTCTAGTGGTATGACCCTGGACAAATCACTTTTGCCTCAGTTTCCTCAATTGTAAAATAATATTAGCACCTACATGTCAGGGTTTTGTGAGAATCCAGTGAGACAATATTATAAAGCACAATTCCTGTCAAATAGTAGGTACTTAATAAATCCCTTCTCTTTCTTCTCTGATTTCAAATCCAGTACTCTTGTTACTTCAACTAGCTGACAACTTAGTATTCATCAGATTCTTCCTGGTCAGTGAATTTGGGTCCAGTTAATAATTTATATTTCAAAATAGTTAACCTAAATGAATTGATCCTTTCTCTACATTCTCATATATATGAGTAATATTTATTAGCTAAACAACAACCATCCACTAATAGGTATCCATTTGAAACTGTCTGAAAAAAGGGAATCAGAATAAATTCACTTTTATAACAAAATACAGTATAAAGGCATTACTATGATGAATTTTTAGCTCTATAAGTATTACAACTGTTTCCCTGGAAACAGGTCAAGCAGTAAATCCAAATGTTCAGTATTTAGGGTAGAAAATCATTTTTCAAAGAATAAAATATAAATTAAATTACAGAAACTACTTATAAGAAAGGGAATACTTTCTACCATTACAGATGCAAAACAAAATCGTAGATCCATACTTGTTTCTTGGGCAGAAGGTAGAGAACAAATGGGAGAGTTTGACAATCTGTCCTCATTCAGTTTGCCATCTTAAAAAGCCTCTGGTTGCTCCCTTTCTGCTTATTGTGATTAATAGCAAGATGTGGAGATATGAATGGGGGAGAATTGGGTCTGAGGGAAGGGAATCAATTTGATGAAGTTCAAACAGCCTATTAAGATTGCTTAATTGAGTGGATGCTCATCAGTTGGGGAATGACTGAATATAGTACATGAATGTAATGGAATATTGTTCTATAAGAAATGATGAGCAGATCTATTTCAATAAAGCCTGGAGAGACTTACATAAACTGAAGCCAAGCAAAGTGAATAGAACCAAGACAACATAATACACAGTTACAAGGAGATTATGTAATGATCAACTATAATGGATTTGGCTCTTTTCAATGTGAGGTAATTTAAGGTAATTCCAAAAGACTTGTGATGGAAAGTGCCATATGCATCAAGAGAAAGAACTATGGACACTGAATGTGAATTAAAGTACAGTATTTTAAATCTTTTTGTTGTTGTTTGTTGGTTTGTTTTTTCTTTATTTTTTCACTTTTGATCTGATTTCTCTAGTAAAGTAAGATGAATATGGAAATATATTTAGAACAATTGGACATATTTAGCCTATATAGGTTTTCTTACTGTCTTGGAGAGGAGGGAAGGGAAGAGAGGGAGAAAAGCTTGGAACACAAGGTTTTGCAAAGGTGAATGTTGAAAACTATCTTCTATCTTTGCATACATTTAGAAAAATAAAATAGTATTTAAAAAAGATATTCCCTACCAAAACCACAAATTGCTGATATTGCCTATAAATTTGTAAGCTCATTCTAAAGTTCTACCAACCCCATTGCTTTCTTATCATTTTAATTTTCAGTTTAGAAATTAGAGTTGGACTTTCTCTCCCCCCTCCATTTCAGATGGCTATCTTTTAATATTCCCAGTGAAATAGCTTTTCTTCTTTATGCCAAAGTGTTCAGATCTTTAAAATGAATTTCATTTATTCCCCACTTATAGCTATTAATGTATTAGGATGAACAGGATAATAAATTTGGGGGCAGGAAGACCCCACAGTTGTTAGTGATCATATAAAATAACAGTGAGGAGTTTGAGACTACCTTCTCTAAGAGAGTCAGGGTATATCTCTTTGATGAGTATGAGGTTCTCTTCTCATGAAGTCAAACAATCCTTCTCAGTATAGTTTGGAGCATCAGCATCTATTTGTCATTCTTTATCTGTGGCTATACTGGAGGCCTTTATCCTGGAATTTTTCATCTTTTCTTGTATTATCTTTCTTCTGGTCTTTTCACTTCTCACTGATTTAATAACTGTTTCTGGGTAGGTGACTCCTAAATCTACTTCATCTTTTTCCTGAGTTCTGGTTCCACATCTTTAGCATCCTGCTTGGTATCTCCACCCGAACATTCCATAAGCACTTAAAATTCAACATTTCTAAAATGGAACTCATATATCTTTCCTTCCTTAAACTCATTCCTTCTTCTCACTTCCCTACTACTGGTGAAGGAATTCTTACTCTTCCAATGACTCAGTCACATCCTAGGTGTTATTCTTGACTCTTCACTCTCCCCCACCTCAATCCCAATCAATCAATTGGCAAGTTTTGTTGATTACATTTCTAAATCTCTCAGCTCTGTGGTCTACTGCCATTCATACCACAATTACTCTAGTCTTGGCTTTCACCACTTCTCACTTGGACTTTTGCAGTTGTTTCCAAATTGATTTCATTGCATCCCTCTAAGCCATACTCTACACACCTACAACTTAATAGCTTAAAGTGTGTGTATATGTGTGAGTGTGTGTGTAGCCATGTCATTCTTTTGCTCAAAAAAACTATTGTTTCAGGCTAATTACCTATTTCTCCTCTCTCTGTGTCTCTCTGTCACTCTGCCTCTGTCTCTGTTTCTCTGTCTGTCTCTCTGTCTCTGTCTCTCTCTTTCTCACACACACATACACACACACACACACACACACACACTTTGTTCCAGACAAATTGATTTTTGCTGCAGTTTTTTTTTAATTTACCATATTTCTTCACCTAATCTGAGCTTTCACATAGCTTGAGTCTCATGATTGGAAAGCATTTCTTTTTCTGGTATCATTTTTTTTTTGTATCCTCAGCACTCAGGACAATGCTTGGCACATAGTAGGAACTTAATAATTGCTTATTGATTGATAAATTGGTTGATTAGTGCATCACAGAACCTATAACTCTTTTCAAGTCTTGACCTCTTCCTTTTAGAGTCTTTTACATTATTTAATAATTAGTGCCCCTCACCTAAATAACTAAAGGTTAATTTTCTGTATATCTTTTATTTATTCATCAGTGAAGAAGCTGAGTCCTCTAAGTGAAATATAATCTGATATCAGAAATAGTATGTGTTTTGTATATTTGTTTCTAAGATAAAGAGAATATTAATCCATGATAAGTATAGAAAGTCAAAGAAACTCTGTGGCAAAGAAAAAGCAGCTCCTTTACTGATAAAGCTTTGATTCCCTTTATCCCCACAGAAATAAAATACCTTGAGAAATTGTAGTTTCATAAGCAAGCTGACAGCATTTTAAATATATAATTTTAAAGAAAAATTTGAGGTAATAAAGATACAAGTGGATAAGCAGAGAAGATACATGGCATAAGTATTTAAGATAAAAAAATTAATTCCATACTAGCTATGGGCCTCCTACATGTAAAAACTAAAGCAATTTAAGATTAAAATTATTAAAATGTAAAATATTTGCAGGAGCAAACTCTAGAATGCTGCTAAGGCTTTCTTAATTAAAGAGGTCCAACAACAACTTCAGGAAAAAAATATCTTCTGCTTTAGAGGAGGAAACATCTTGAGCTTTTCTATCCTGAAGCATGTTCAGAGGAAAAGAGCAGTATGATCACAATGTCTAAAGCAGTGAGAGGGATAAGCTGATACCAAAGAGAAAAATTGTGACAAGAAAGTAGAAGAGCACTTAAGAATTAAAAATTCTAAAAGAGTCAGAGAGACTTTCTCTTAAGATTAAAAGTCTTTAACCTTTGCTAATATGCTGTGATATTATCATAAAAAGTAAGTAGACAGTAAGAAAATGGAAACACTATGAAGTATTAATTGCTTCATCATAAAGGGTCAACTTTCACTGATGTGATGAACTTTTCCTTTGTGATTAATATTTTACTCAGGAATCTTTGATTTTTTTTGAATTTTACTTTGAAATTGAAGATATCCTACAAGTACACTGAAATACTAGTTTTCACTAATAACACAATTTTGCTGGTTACTTTGTAATGGATAGGTGCCTTAATAATATACATGTGTGTGTGTGGGTGCTTAAGTTGTCTACCCTATATGTGTATATGTGTATGTGCATACACATATGTATATATAACATGTATGTATATGAGTATACATATTATATATAGGGGATACATATACACAAATGCATACACATATATACTTCAACAAGGACACTTCAAATGATGAAAAATGTCCAACTAAATATCCAGAAACTTGAGGTTTCTTAAATTTACAAAAATGACTCATTTCTAATTTTAAAAAAAGGATTAAACAGTTATTACAAGATGTCATAAGCACTACTTTCTATTATCAAAAACCACTTATTTTACACATCAACATATTCTTCTGGTGATATTACATAGCTGCAAATCTCCAGTGAGTCAAAGCTGAAGACCATCTTCATGGTCACCAGAAAGGTAGGTAAGGACAGCCCACAGCTCATTATAAGTAAGGTATAATGCTGCAGAAGCAGTATAGAAAATGTTGTGAAATAAATATATAATTTAAAAATAAAGCTAGTCATGTGGCAAAAAGATGTGATTAGGATGCAATTTACACTACTAGAAAGAATATTCAACATTGATGATACCACAGATCCAGTGAAATATTAAAGTACAAAAATGCAGCATAAACACAAATTAATTTTATTTCTTAAATCATTTAACAGGTATTTCCATGGGTAGTGGACAAATTTGATATTGGGCCCAAGTCTGTAGGAAGCTTTCCTGAATTATAATGCTAGATTTCTAGACCACAGATAAATATTGATTAATCTTCCTTTATAAAAACACTCAATATTCATGGTCCCAAGAATCACTGAATTGGTTTAACTACTAAATTGTAAATCCCTTTAGAATGAGTCTTGTATTTTTAACCTCCACTTTTCAGTTTTTAATAATTTTAATTGCTTTGTTGATATTTTATTGAATGAATGAAAAACAAGTTTAAAATTTATTAAACAACCATGTAGCCAGTTTTGAGTATCCTTTGCTAGGAAGATGCTTTTCTCTTGAGTCAACAATTGAGGTGCACATCATTGAACAGGCAGTAGCTTACTGGTCTGTAAAATTTTCTCAGGCTATTCAGAATGTCATTTTTCAATGTTTTCACTGAAAATTAAAATTTAAGCTGAGAAAACCATTTTACACCTCATTAGTAATTATATACCTGTCAAGTCTGAAGTCAGTAAAACAAACCAAAACTTTTGAGTGATGCAAAATAGTCCCCAAAAATCACAAATGAGGCCTTCCCCCTAAACAGCCCCCACACTCCTACACACACTCACACAAGAAAAAATATCCATTGCTTTATACACTTAGAAAAACACTTTCCAGAAGACTGATACTAGACCATTTTTTTTTGCTTTTTTTGCTGAGGCAATTGGGGTTAAGTGACTTGCCCAGGGTCACACAGCTAGGAAGTGTCTGAGGCCAGATTTGAACTCAGGTCCTCCTGACTTCAGGGCTGGTGCTCTAACCACTGCGCAACCTAGCTGCCCCTAGACCATTTTTTAATGGGGAAATTTCTAAAATAACACATTTATAAGAATAGAAGTTGTAGACAGGCATAATTCTGTCATTGCCAAGAGGAAATATAAAGGATTTTGTTTTATTTCTAAGATATTCATATTGTATGCTTGCAAATTTAGTCAGCATTTCTTGAGTTGTACTGAATCTCATATTTCTCAAATAAACTGAGAATCTATAAGATGTCAAATCCTTTGTCCAAAATATAGCTATTTACACTACATGTAGTACAGTGTACATGTGCCTACTACATCACATAAATTACCCTATACAGATGAAGCTAGAGACTCAGAAACTGCAAGAACTACTGAACAAATTCATAAATCAAAATCCTGTTTGCATTTCTATTATAAAGGCTAATCATTTAGTTTATTGTAAGACCTTTTTTGATTATATTTGCAAGTAAATTTGCAGGCTGAAACAAGGGTTTTGATGCTTATTGTTAAAATGCAAATGTATTTGTGCATTAAAAATAAATAAATTTACTATAATAAAAATTCACATATATTTTATAAAATGATAACTATTATGTGCTAATATATAGATTCAATTGTGGCTATAGATAATAATAAGGGAAATAATAGCAACAGGAGCCCTATATAAAGGGAATTCCAGGGAAACAAGAGAGTGGTGTCCAGTATAGCTAGCATTAAAAACTCATATATGCCTATAAAATAGTAAGTGGGACAAATTGTTCACATCAATGCTCTGTTGTCTGATAAGAAAGAAAAAAGTAAATTATCATTCATCTGCCTCTATTGAAGACAAGACACCAGATCAAGAGAAACTGCATCCTTGGATACTGAAAATAAATTTGTTGAAGTGATCAATGAAACATTTTCAATAATCTTTAAGACATTCTAAGGACTTTAAGAGATGCAGCATGATGATTAAAGAAAATTTTCTTTTAATTTTCACAAAGGGGAAGAGGGTTTGACTATAAACTATAGATTAATTAATTATTTCAATTCCTAGCAATGTCTAGAATATATTAAAGTGTTGGTTTGTTAATATTACTTTATAAAGCACAATTCATAGCAGACTAACATTATTTCCTTTTGCATACTTGGCAAATTGGTAGTTCAAAGTAACTGTATGTGTGTATATATACAAATATAGAAGAATTGCACATGTTTAATATTTATTAGATTATGTGCTGTCTATGAGAGGGGAGGGAGAAAAATTTGGAACACAAGGTTTTGCAGGGGTAAATGATGAATAATATCTGCATGTATTTTGAAAATAAAAAACTATTATTAAAAATAAATATAAACTAAAAAAAGTAGGTACCTAATAATATCTATAATTATGACACATATATTGTTTGTTAGATTTTTAATAAAAAATGATCACAGGACAGAATGATCAGAATAATCTCATTGCAGAGTGTTCCTTAGCTTCTGTCCATGAAATTATAGATTAAGAGAAAGCCAGCTTCTAATATGGGAGTGAACTTTGAGATTGTTTTATGAGTGGTTTTCTTAATCACTGAATGAGTGTGACCTCAAACAGACCTGTTGAAGACTTTAGCTTAAAAAGGCCAGGATCTCCCAGTTCATCCAGGGCCATTTTTAGTCATTCTGATCTCTATCTGGCCATTTGATCCAGATGACTCTGGAGGGGAAAGTGAAGTAGGTGACCTTCAACAGCCCTCCCTCACTTAAATCCAATTCACTTAAAGCCATGGATCATCTCTCTGACATAATTCTCTTTGAGAAATTATGTTGTCATAAGTTGCCCCTTCAGATATACCTTCTGTATTACCTTCTGTATTTTTTAGTTGCATGTTTTGTCACCCTGGCATGTGACCTTGATTTCAGTCATTTTTACCTTCTCAGGTTCCTTTAATTGTAAGACCCATATCCTGTGTGATCTATCTCTGTCCACACTACAAATTTGCTTCCCTCAAACCCACAATACCCTTTCTGAGCAAGAGTATCTGTTGAAATTCTCCCTCTACCTTCCAAAGTAGGAAAGCTGCATGGCTACCACCAAAGAACTTATGCAACCATAACTTCCAGCCTTAGATGAAGGAAGCAATAACAGCATAATTATAAAATGTTTTGAGTTCTTGGGAAAATAATCCACTTTAATTATATAGTAAGTCATACTAAGAAAGTATGGCTGTCATTGCTCTCTTAAATTTATCTAAAAAGAACACTGATGACTCAATTTTTTTAGTTAAAAGAAGAATGCTCATTAGATTTCTTGCTATCTGGGAAGGGAGAAAGGTAAGAAAAGGAGAAAATTTCAAAATCTTAAAAATAAATGTTGAAAATTGTTTTTATATTTAATTGAAAAAAATAAAATAATACTAAAAAAGAAGAATCCATGGAAACTTGTTATATATAACAAATGTCAATCACTTAACATGTTTTCTTAACTTGTTTATATTATTTAAGCAAATTTTACAGTCTTTTTGAATAAATTTATTTTAAGGAAAAATATACATTTTTCCATTTGTCTTTTTATCATAAATATTGGACTGAGAATATGCTTAGAAAATGAAAACACAACAGTATTTATTGATAACTATCATTTGTAGTTAACTCTTCTTTGTTTTCATTAATATATTCTGTAGTAAATTAATAAATATAAAGATCCCTATTTCTTAGCAGAAATAAAAAAGAGAATGAAAAGCAGACTAATCTTAGATTCTATACCTTTTCTCATCCCTTTCTCTCTGCCTTGTTTGTTGGCAATCCAATAAAAACTAGGTCAATGTAAAATGCTGCGAGGATTCAGAATGGCTTTGCTTATCTCTAGATTAACTGAAAACATTCATTCTAGACTCATCCCTATGGAGAGCAAAACAAACAAACAAAAAACAATTTTTCTAGTCATTCATAGAACATGTAAGATTCTATATACTATTCATAATCTTATCCTTTCCTCCCCAGAACAAAGAAAAGTTTTGAAGAGGAAAATGATTACCTTTAGCATCAACATTACAAGTCAAAGTGATTACCGTTAATCATCTGTTTTACAACTTTTCCATAAATTGTAGATGTTGTATCAGGAAAGAGAGCCAGCTTCAAAGTCTCAGAAACATGGTTGCAAATCCAGCCTCTGGCACATACTAATTATTTGACTATGGACAATTTATTTAACTTTGCCCTTCAGATACCTTTCTGTAACTTTAGAAGAAAATTTATCACTAGAATTTCCTATACTAATGAAACTTCTTTCCTATCACAACCTCTCAAAATATAAATGTATAAAAATTCTTCTTAAGCTATATTTGCCTTTAACCTATACAATTTCTTGAAGTAAAATATTCTGCAACTATTTTTTCTCTGTAATATATAAAAAACTCTTTTTTTTGTGTGGCCGGTCATATAAATAATTTGAATAAAATACCCCTAATTTAAATATTCAGTCAGTTCCTGAATAAATCCATATCCATAATTCTTCATGTATTAGATTATTTTATTAATGCTCATTTTGGTTTTCCGCCCCCTTTCAGTTTTTGTTAGTCCAAGAAATTTCAGGAAATTCAAGTTTTGTCATTTTTTTTGCTTATCCTTTGACAAAAATCTGAAATAATGTTTTGCATGACTTCATATGTATAATGAATTTCATATTTCTTGCTTTTTTGATGAGTGAGAAAAGGGAGAGACCGAGGGCAAGAGAGAGAGAATAAGAGAGAGAAAAAAGGAGGAGGAGAAAGAGGAGCAATTTGGAACTGAAAATCAAAAAAGTAAATCAAAAAATTTAAATGTCATATCATACTCTTTTGTAGCATTATTCTGTTGTGGCAATATAAAAATGATGATATGATGTTTTCCAGGTTCAGATAAGCCACAGTTTTGTATATTGATATGGCCTTAGTCTTATATAACTACTATCTTTGTTTTTAAAATAATATATATAGACATAATATAGATATACTTAAGGCTGAATCTCCCCATTTCACCAAAAGCTGGAAGTGCAGGTGCTATTCAAAACTCTGTTTACATTACTAATCAGCACATAAGCTGGGACACATTCAGTTTCCAACCTGGGTTAGTTTGCCCCTTTTTAGGCAACCTGGTTATCTCCCCATTCCCAGAAACTTATCACATTGAAGCCAAATGTAGAAAGGACACAATATGCAGAGCTCACTATATCTCAGAGCTCCTAAGCTCAAGAGATTTGCAAAACAACCCCTCTGAGAACAAGATGATAGACATGTGTCATGTGCCTGGGAACCAAAATCTTTCTTGATTGGGCAAAGAAATTGTGTTTTGTTTTTGTTTTTTTATTAAAGCACATATTCATTGGATTGTCTAAAAGAACAGCCTCCTAAGACATTCAGGTGCCCTTGAATTGGTCATAACTGATAGGGGAGAATTTTATCTAATAAAAATAGGTTAGATTTAAAAAAAAAATACTGGTCCTGTAATTACATTCATATATAAAACTCCTGGTCAGGGACTTCTACTGTCATTGCAGACTGGTATCTTCCCTATAAAGCAAAATCCTCAGGCACTGAAAGGAGATTTGTTCAGTCACAAATGGTACTGAACCTAGGCTTCCTGATGACACTTTCTTTTTTAAAATGTGTTTTCCTCACATAATAGTATTTTTGTAATTACATTTAAAGATAGTTTTCAACATACCATTTTATAGATTTTGATTTCATGAATTTTCTTCTCTCTCTCTCTATTTCCATTCCTTCCTCCCCAATATGGAAAGCAATCTGATATAGATGTCATATGAATGACATCACAGAGTAAGGTTTTGACTTCCACATGAATTGAATTTAAATGAAGCAGAGTTGTACAAAGTTGTCAGCCTCAGTCTCTCTTCCAGAATTATCAAAGTCCAGTGGCAAGACAAAAGTCAAGACAATTGGAGATAGCCTGGAATAAAGTGAATGACCTGGACATCTTCAATACTTGGCCAATCTCTAAGCACTCCACAGAGTCTGCTTCAGCTGCCTCCACAGCTATTTCAACAAAGTGTTCTCATCCACTCAAGTCTTCTGAGGGAAGTCCTCATATACTTGGGGTAGATAATCCCTTAGTTCACTAAGAGGCATATAGGGTATTCAGGAAGGACTCACACCTTTTGTGCAAGGACTACTGAATTCTTGACAAGACTTTTGGTATCTACCTGCCATCCAACTCAGCTGAGGCCCCAAGAAGTGATGGCAAGTGCAGTGGCCATGCCATGATAAAATCATTTTGGCAGATAGGGTAAACCAAGTTGTGGGTAACCTAGAGGCCCATAACAAATAAACATATATAAGCAAAGTAAATTCCTATATTTCTCATGTCCAAAAATGTGTGTCTTCTTTATTTATTTATTTAGGCCATCACCTCTCTGTCAGGAGTGTTCTTTATTACTGATCCTCTAGAATCCTGATAGATTATTTTGCTGATCAATATTCTGATCAGTTCTTCAAAATGATTTGGCCAAGTTAGTTTGGAGATGTTCATCTCCTTTCTATGGGGTGAAGAATGTTTTTTTTTTTTTTCATTTGTTGTTTTTTGTGTGTGTGTGTGTGTTTGCTTTGGTTTTTTTTTTGTTTGTTTTTATTTCAGCAATACAAATACAGAAAAGTTGTAGTCCATATTTATAGAGATAGTAATGTAGCCACAATAAAGCATTTCTCCTTGCCTGTGATGTTTTATTTTTTAAACAATTTTTATTATGGAGTGTTCTCAAAGACTCTGGCAAAATCTAACAAATTTCATTTTCTGGTTCCCATTTGCCAAAGTGATTTTTTTCCCCTCAAGAACTGATTATAATTGAATAAAGCCTAATTTTTCCTCAAAGAAGCATTATTACCTTTCCTTAAGTTGGGAAATATTTGCTTATATTTTCAGCAGTTCTGTCCCATATTATAGATTCTATCGTTTGGCAAAATACAGAAAAGGAAGTCTGTAGCATGCAATTTCTAGAGTTTTCTTTGCAGATTTTCTCATGGACCAGATTCACATTAGCAATCCACCATGTCTCTAGCACAGTAGTCATTTGTAGTGTCATTAGATTTTTTTTGGGCCCCCCATTTGCTCTTGAGTAGCTTCCAGTACTTTGGGAAGAGACATTTAAGCACAGTGATTTATTTTTATTTCATTTGTCACAGAACAATAAAGCTTATTGAACATAGCAAACAAAATGATTCAGAAAGTTATCCCTTGGTAATTATGGTAGAAATACATTTGCAAACTTCTAAGAAAACATTTATTTAATCATCCAAAATTTAATTTCACTTTCCCTCCTACCCCCATAACATATACCATCACCAGCCCAACTGTCCTAAAATAGAGTATTTAGAGTATATATGTTAGTTTGGATTTGACTATAAATTATATAACTTAATTTACTAATGTAAAAAGAGCACATCTCTTTCAATAATTCACAAAATAACTGTAAAAAATTTCAAACAGTTTATCTTTCTATAACCTCTTATGGGACAAGGATCTGATAGCAAATTTAGTTTTTCTTAGCTAAAAGAAGAGGATAAAGGATTATGGGAAGTAAACTCCAGATTATTTTTGAGTCTTATGGAGAGGATATAGGGTTTAAGGATATATGCATGTACACCAACATTAATAACCCACCTCAAATTCCTAAGAAAGGGCACTGTTATCCTCAACTGAATATAAATACGTGTAGTTGGAGCCTTATCTTGATCACTTACCCACTTAAGGAGTGACTTACCTGGACAGAATCTGCTGCCATTCTAAGAAAGAATAATTTTAAATCCTCATCATTCTCCCCTTTCTTCAACCCCACCACCAACACAGCTTAGCAGAGATTAAATTCCATTTATTTTCTATCTGTACTTTTACAATGGGTTTTGACTCAAATAATAATAAGCTGATTTTAATGAAAATTTTGAGTATGTGATATAAATAAGTGTACTCTACTAAGGGGAAGAAAAAAAGGCAATCTGTGGACAAATAGCCCTACTCTTAACACCTTTCTCTCTCTGTCTCTGTCTCTCTATTTCTCTGTCTCTCTCTCTGTCTCTCTGTGTCTCTGTGTCTCTGTGTCTCTGTCTCTGTCTCTTTCTCTTTTCATTTCTGTCTGTCTCAGTTTTTCTCTGTGTGTCTCTGTATCTCTCTCACACACATGCCTCCATTTTAGTCACAGAATTTTTTCAAACTGTCTAATATTAATACAATCAATAAATACAAATATTTAAAAGGTTCCACATGGAATGCTTGATTCCACTTATTCTCATCTTTGTAGCAGAAAATAGATCCTGTATTTGGTTTGGTAAGTTACATGATCAACTAAAACAAAAAGTCATATATTTAGAGATTTTTGAATGTATAAATTCTTATGAACTTCTGAAAAAAAAATTAAACATGAAATTATGCTGAAAATAAAATGATCTGGAACTTGACTTTCTTTTTATACTATGTCAAATTGATTCAACTGTGACTTAAAGTGATTAGTTTCTTGATGAATTCAGTAAGAATCTGATAAGTGGTAATTTCAAAGTACCATTTTTCTTTGAGGATGTATGCAATGAGTTACATGTCTTAAAGCCCAAGCATTTAGGGGTTGGAATTCTTTTGAGAATTCTAACTTCTTATTAGGATCCTCATAATTTGGAAAAATCTAGCAAAGGAAAGGAAAGATCTATTCATACTTCATATTATTGAATATCTTACTTAAAGACCAATATTTTTTTTCTTTTTAGATTGAATTCAGTTACTATGTCAGTCACCAGGAAATAATTCTATGTTGTCATTCTGGCACTATTGGCATTAGTATGTCAAGGAAATGGAATAGAAAGGATAAGTTCATTTAAAACACTGGCTTTTAATATTTTCTATATTATTATTATTTTTATTATTGCTATCATTAAATTATAAATCACATTTTTAGACAGTTAAGTTAGAAATTTTGCTTCTGCTTGAGCAGATAATTTTGATCCTTATTTTTACCAGGTGACATCTTTTCTCTAATTCAACCTAAAAACATTTAGGCAACTGTCTTGAACTCAATATATCCAAAACAAATCATGATCTTTACCCAAACGTTTCTATTTATGGGTAGCACCACCATGTTTTTAGTCACTCATTTGATCACTTCGTTTTCATTCCTGGCTCTTCATTCGAGTCCACTCACATATCTAATCACTTGCCATATCTGTTCATTTCTGTGTCCATATCTCTTTCATCTGTTTCCTCTTTATTTACTGTAATTCAGCCCTTCATCACTCATTAATGGCTTACCAGCCTCAAATATACTTTAATCTTTATTCCAATCCATCAATATTTTCTTAAAATCCAGATCTCACCATTCAATTTGTTTTCTCAACAAACTCCTACAGCTCTTTATTACTTCTAGGTTCAATTACCTCCTTGGTATTTAATACCCTTCATAATCTGACCCTAATGTACTTTTTTAGCTTTATTACAAATGACTTCCATTAACCTACCTATGAGTCAATTGAGTTGTTCTTTGTACTGTTGCTCAAATACAATGCATCATTTTATATTTCTATTCCTCTGGAGTGTTGTCTTGAGTGTTTGGAATATACCACTTCCTCATTTATGCCTTACCTCCTTCTAGATTCAAGAAAAACCCCAAATTCTACATGAAGTTCTTAATGAATCCCCAGCTTCCCTTCCACAATCACCTTCTCTCTTTTTTGTGTGTGGGTATATGTGCATATATAGTTATATACAGTATATGTCCATAAACATACATATATATTTCTTTTGTTTGTTTGTTTGTTTTTAATTTTATTTTATTTGCAAAACACATATATGGGTAATTTTTCAACATTAACCCTTACATAGCTTTCTGTTACAGATTTTCCCCCCAAATCCCCACCCCTCCCCTAGATGGCAGGATATCCACTACATGTTACTTATGTTAAAATATTTGCCAAATTGAATATATGTATACATATTTCCAAACTTATTGTTGTGCAAGAAAAATCATATCTACACAGAAGACATATCAGATAAAGGAAACACAGTGTAAGCAAACATCAATCAAGAGTATGAGAATGTTATGTTGTGGTCCACATTTCACATCCCTCTCTCTGGGTGTATATAGCTTTCTTCACTGAACAATTGGAAGTGGTTTGAAACATTTCATTGTTGAAGAGAGTCATGTCCATCAGAATTGATCGTCATATAGTATTGTTGTTGCCGTGTATGATGATCTCCTGGTTCTGCTCATTTCACTCAGCATCAGTTCATGCAAGTCTCTCCAGGCTTCTCTGAAATCATCCTGCTGGTCATTTCTCACAGAAAAATAATATTCCATAATATTCATATACCATAATTTATTCAGAAATTCTCCAATTGATGGGCATCCATTCAGTTTCCAGTTTCTAGCCACTACAAAAAGGGCTGCCACAAACATTCTTGCACATGTGGGGCCCTTTCCTTCCTTTATGATTTCTTTGGGATACAAGCCCAATAGAAATGCTGCTGGGTCAAAGGGTATGCACAGTTTGATAACTTTTTGAGCATAGTTCCAAATTGCTCTCCAGAATGGTTGAACATACATATATATTTCTATGGACTTATGTATTTTCCAATAGTATTTAAGCCTCCAGAGAGCCAGAACTGGTTTCATTTTTTTTCTTTATGTCTCCAACATTTAGTACAATGTCTGGCATAAAATACGGGTGATAATATGGATAGGGCACTAAATATGGAATCAGATAGATTTGAGTTCAAAAATGGCCTAAAAGTTTTACTAGTTGCATGATCCTTGATGTGATCTCTGCTTCAGATTCCTCAACTGTACAATGGTGATAATAAGAGCAGCTATTTCACAAGGTTGTCATGAGGATCAAAAGAGACAATATTTATAAAAGTGCTTTGCAAACTTCAAAGAACTCTGTAAATGGGAAAGGGACCCAGATGTGCAAAAATGTTTGTAGCAGCTCTTTTTGTAGTAGCAAAGAATTGGAAAATGTGTAGATGCCCATCAATTGAGGAATGGCTGAACAAGCTGTGGTATATGAAGGTAATGGAATATTATTGTTCTACAAAAATTGAAGAACAAGCTGATTTTAGAAAGGCTTGGAAAGATTTACATGAACTGATACTGAGTAAAATAAGCAGAACCAGACATATATTGTACACATTAACAGCAAGAATGTTTGATGATCAACTATAAAAGACTTCTCAGAGGTTCAGTGATCCAAAGGAATTTCAATAGACTTTGGAGAGAAAATGCCATATGTATCCAGAAAAAGAAGTAAGGAGATTGAATATAAATCAACATGTGCTATGTTCACTTCTTTTTTTCTGTTTTTTTTTATCTTTCTCATGGATTTTCCCTTTTGTTCTGATTTTTCTCTCCCAACATAATTCATTAAGCAATGTGTGCCAATAAATAAGTAAATAAAAATAAATTCAAGTCACAGAAAGAAAAAAATCCTGTGAATTATGCATTTCGGAGTTTTCTCCTGGAAATCTGTTGGCCTATTAAAAAAAAAACTCTTTAAATTCTTGTCAGCCAGCTAGCTAGCTGATAGTTGTAGTAGTAGTAGTAGTAGTAGTAGCAGCAGCAGCAGCAGCCGTAGTAGTCATTGTCATATGACAGTTCTTGTTAAATATGACAAATGAAAAGTGTAAGAGACAATTTCTGGAAAATTAATGATCAATTTATGAATTATAGCTAGCAAATAATAAAATGAGCTAGGGGCCCTCTAGATGGGCAAAATTGCTCCTTAGGGACTGCTGAATGTTTAAATATACTTGGACAGTGTATATTCCTGACAGGCAGATATCAACTCTGATAACTAATGAGAGAATGAATACCATAATGAGACGTGGACTTACTCTAATGAGAGAGCTGAGGGACAGTGTCTCTGATTGTATCACTTTTGGGCAAAAAGACTAATCTCCATTAAGATCTTTCTGCTTCCATCAATCTATACAAAAAAGGTTTATCCTCCATACTTGAACAATGGGCCAAAATTTACCTAGATATGAAGGTCTTTGCCCCTTAATCAGAACTATGGTTTCCCATGTTCGTGATTTCCTACCCAAGATTTAACCCAATCTCATCATCCTTGCTGTCCTTCAGAGGCTGCCTTGACCTAATAACCAAAGGAGGAAATAAATAGAAAGAGGAAAAACCCTAGATTCCCCCCATATTGGTTGGTTATTAATAATAATTTCTCCCATAAATAATTGATTACATACAAGCCATTGTGCTACACTATAAGTATAAAAACGATGAATAAGAAGCCTGAAAGGGGCATATAATTACATTAAAGAAACAAGAATTATCCACAAATACCTGTAATGCACATGAGACTGTGATGAGTACTTAAGAGTGGCGCAAAGTACTATCTATGAAAGTTCAAAGAGATGAATGTTTCTACTTCTGAGGATCAGGTGAGCTATTATCAGTGAATGACACTGGAGTTGAGTTTTAAAGTACAAATAGGAACTCAGCAGGTGAAAATGGAGGCAGAGAAGTGAGAGCTATTGGAAGGAGAGCATTCCAAGGTAGGATGAATTTAATGTTGTCCAGTGTGATTATAGATCAGTATAGTATAGAATATACAAGAAACAAATGAGATAAAAAAAATAGAAAGGTACCTTGGATCTAGATCATTGAGATTCTTAAATGCATACAAAACAGACTAATGCATTAAAAAAAAAAAAGATGTCAGCTTTGGAGTCGGGTTGTGGGTTAGAATTCTGACCAATTTGTGTGATCAAATTCAGTAATTTGCAACCTCTTTGTGTCTGTTTCCTCATTTACAAAATAGGGAATTAGCTTAAGTGATCTTTAATATAGTACCATTAGAGGCATCACAAACAGGTTTGTTTCTGTTCATACTTATATATGTATGTTTATTCCCTTTTATATGAAAAAGAAACAGTTATTTATTGAATATTTAGAAAATTGCTTAAAGACAATGTATTTCCTTGTGCATTTCTACATAATCGATCACTCAGTAATCAACAATCATCAATCAGTGTTTATTATATGTCAAACACTATATTGAATCCTGGACAAACAAAAAAAAAAGGTGGGGTAAAGGAACAAAAACATGATATTTGGCTTCCAGGAGCTTATATCTTAATGAATGAGATAATATGTAAAATACCTATGTGAATACAGATATATAAGTATGTGCGCATGTGTGTGTGTGTGTGTGTGTGTGTGTGTGTGTCTGTGAAAGGATATTTCAGAGGGAAAACACAAGAAATTAAGAGGGTCTAAAAAGGCCTTTTACAGAAGGGAGGATGCAAGCTGAGTTTAAAAGAGAGTAATGAAACCAGGGAGATGAATGGGGAAGTGCTCAGAAGAGCAAATAGTGGTAGTTGGATCTTATAGTAAATTGAGAAGAATAAGGAATAAGAAGACAAGAAAGACAGGAAGGAACTATGTTGTAGAAAACTTTAAATGTCCAACGGCATTTTACATTTGATCCTAGGAGTAAGGAGGATCCAAGGTCAAGGATTGTAGTGGATTTTTCATGGCTGCAATGGAAAATCTTTTCTTCAATGATAAAAACAAAGTGAACATAACATCAAAGCATATGAAAAACATTAAGAAGCTATGTATTGGCGCAGAGCCAAGATGGCGAACTGCAGACAGCATTCTCTGTGAGCTCCTGAGACCTTCCCTCAGACCCAGACAAATTGAGCCTCCGAATTGGTTCTGGAGTGAGGGCTCCACCAAACACTTGGAGTACAACACCCTTCTATCAAAAATCTACTTTGAAAGAACTCCAAAGAAGGTCAGTTTTAGACGGGCAGGGGATCAAGCAACTCCCAGCACTCAGAAGCCAGCAGGCAGCCGGGGTGCAAGTCCGGGGCTGGGACGGAGCAGAAGATTTTAGGCTGCCAGGAAGTCCCTGGGAGACACTAGGGCCCCTTTCCTCTGCTTGCAGGCAGGTGCTTTGGCAGATCTGCCTTTGGCAAAGGGTGGATTGAGAGCAGCTGAAAGCATGGTCCTAGTGCGGATCTAGCCGACCAGCCCCAGACCAGAAGTCACCTCAGCAAACTGCCCCAGGGCAAATTGAACAGGCAGCAGAATTCCCTGCTGGTGACTGATACCTCAGCTCAAAAACATGAGCAAGAAGCAGAAGAGAGCTCTCACTAGTGACAGCTTTTATGGAGAGAAAGTAGGGGAGACCCCAGATCCTGAGGTTCTGAAAATAATCCCAGAGGAAGTCACAAAGGCGGACAGGAGCTGGTCACTTTTCAGAAGGCTTTCCTGGAAGATTGCATAAAGAATATCAAGAGAGTCAGAAGAAGAATGGGGAAATAAATTGAGATCAGTGCAAGAAGAAAATATCGCCCTGCAACAGATGTGAAAAAAACGGAAAACAAGACTGGTGAATTGGAAAAAGACAACAATTCATTGAAAAACAAAATTAGTGAATTGGAAAAAGTCACCAACTCACTGGAAAATAAAATTGGCAAAATGGAAAAAGAATGCAATGAACCAAAATATTCAATTGGCTAGTTACAAAAGGAGCTAAAAACGATAACTGAAGGAAATAATAACTTAAAAATTAAAATTGAACAAATTTAAATGAATGACTCAATAAGACTTCAAGAATCAGTCAAACAAAAACAAAAAAATGAAAAAATAGAAGAAAATATGAAATATCTCCTAGGAAAAACAACTGACTTGGAAAAAAAGATCCAGGAGAGACAATCTAAGGATTATTGGACTCCCTGAAAGCCACGATGAAAAAAAAATAACGTTGATGCTATCTTCCAGGAAATCATGAAAGAGAATTGCCCTGATGTTTTAGAATCAGAAGGCAAAATTGGCATTGAAAGAATTCACCGATCACCCTGAAAGAGACCCCAAAATTAAAATCTCAAGGAATATCGTGGCCAAATTTCAGGACTATCTCACCAAGGAAAAGATATTGCAAGCAGCTAGAAAAAAAAAAAAAAAAA
>JAJPUD010000438.1:608860-620356 GCA_023553655.1 Myrmecobius fasciatus
AATCCACATAAATCATCAGCATTTTTATATATTACCAACAAAGTTCAGCAGCAGGAGATACAAAAAGAAATTCCATTCAAAATAACGGATGATAGCATAAAATATATGGGAATCTATCTGCCAAGAAAAAGTCAGAAACTATATGAACTAAACTACAAAACACTTTCCACACAAATAAAATCAGACCTAGTCAATTGGAAAAACATTAAGTGCTCATGGGTAGGCCGAGTGAATATAATAAAAATGACAATACTACCCAAACTAATCTACTTATTTAGTGCCATACCAATCAAACTCCCAAGAAATTATTTTACAGACCTAGAAAAAAATAGTAGCAAAGTTCATTTGGAAGAAAAAAAGGTCAAGAATTTCAAGGGAATTAATGAAAAAAAAAAGACAGATGAAGGTGGCCTTGCTGTACCAGATCTAAAACTATATTATAAAACAGTGGTCATCAAAACCATTTGGTACTGGCTGAGAAATAGAGCGGTCGATCAGTGGCATAGGATAGGATATCAGGATAATCTAGGTAATAACTTTAGCAATTTAGTGTTTGATAAACCCAAAGACCCCAGCTTTTGGGATAAGTACTCACTATTCAGCAAAAACTGCTGGGAAAATTGGAAACTAGTGTGGAAGAAATTACGGCTTGACCCACACCTAACACCACATACCAAGATAAGATCTAAATGGGTTCATGATCTATATATAAAGAGTGATATTGTAATCAAATTAGAGGAACATAGGATAGTTAACCTCTCAGACCTGTGGAGATGGAATAACTCTTAATTGCACACCAGATAGATAATTTTGATTATATTAAGTTAAAAAGTTTCTGTACAAACAAAACTAATGCAGAGAAGATTAGGAAGAAAGCTTCAAATTGGGAAATCATTTTTACATTTAAGGGTTCTGATAAAGGTCTCATCTCTAAGATATATAAAGAATTGTCTCATATTTATAAGAATTCAAGCCATTCTCCAATTGATAATGGTCAAAGGATATGAACAGAAAATTTTCAGATGATGAAATTAAAACTATTTATAGTCATATGAAAAGGTGCTCCAAATCACTATTGATCAGAGAAATGCAAATTAAGACAACTCTGAGGTACCACTACACACCTGTCAGGTTAGCTAAAATGACAGGAAAGGATAATGACAGGTGTTGGAGTGGATGTGGGAAGACTGGAACACTGACGCATTGTTGGTGGAGCTGTGAACGGATACAGCCATTCTGGAGAGCAATTTGGAGCTATGCTCAAAAAGTTATCAAACTGTGCATACCCTTTGACCCAGCAGTGTTTCTATTGGGCCTATATCCAAAAGAGGTCTTAAAAGAAGGAAAGGGACCCACATGTGCAAGAATGTTTGTGGCAGCTCTTTTTGTAGTGGCTAGAAACTGGAAACTGAATGGACGCCCATCAATTGGAGAGTGGCTGAATAAATTACAGTATATGAATGTTATGGAATATTATTGTTCCATGAGAAACGACCAGCAGGACGATTTCAGAGATGCCTGGAGAGACTTGCATGAATTGATGCTGAGTGAAGTGAGCAGAACCAGGAGATCATTATTCACGGCAACAACAATACTATATGATCATCAATTCTGATGGACATGACTCTCTTCAACAATAAAATGCTTCAAACCAGTTCCAATTGTTCAGTGAAGAAAGCCATATATATACACCCAGAGAGAGGGATGTGAAATGTGGACCACAACATATCATTTTCATGCTCTCTATTGATGTTTGCTTGCATTGTATTTCCTTTATCTGCTTATTCTTTCTTGTAGATACGATTTCTCCTGCACAAAAATGATGTATGGAAATAAGTATACATATATTCAATTTGTCAAGTATTTTAACATAATTAACATGTAGTGGATATCTTGCCATCTAGGGGAGGGTGGGGAGTACGGGAGAAAATTTGTAACAGAAAACTTTGTAAGGGTTAATGTTGAAGAATTACCCATACATATGTTTTGCAAATAAAAATTATTAATAAAAAAGAAGCTATGTATCTATACATTTATTTCCTATGCTTCTATGCCATCCTACTCTCTTTTCCTCTACCCAACTTTTTATGGCACTTGATAGTTAAGGATATAGACATCATCTTTTTCATTTCATTTCCCCCCCAGTTCTTGTAAATGGATTCTGCAAGTTCAACCTTCAAACATGTTACATAGCTTGGATTAAAGGGAAATAGGTTTGATAGTTGCCAACAAGCAGTATGGAAGACTTTATGCTCTCCACAGGCTGTTTCAGAAGCATGGGCAGAGTCAAGGTTAATGGGAACTTATGCCATTTAACAAGAACAAAGATGAGATCTTTGCTTTTCCTGCTGGGACTCACACAGGTGGCATCATATAATTGTTTAGTCATTCCATTGAGAGAAACAGAGTTCTTCCAAAAAGTGGTGCTTTGGTTCACAATGAACTACATTAATATAATCACTGAATGTTCTCTGCATCCATAAAAACTCAAGAATACTACGAAAATTATATTACATTCCTGAAAGTGAAACTTTTGTTTTTTCTGTATTATTTCTATCATTGTAACTCAAGTCTTGACTAATCTTTGTTTCTTTGTTGCAAAACAAGAAATGCAATACATATAAATTGTAGGGCAATAAACATAGCATGGAAAATACTCTACCACAGAAGAAAATATATATATATATATATAGGCTGGATATTCTCCAGTTCTGTGTCTCAAAAACAGCATTTACCACTGACTAGGTGTTTGTTTCTTAGGTCCATTCTCACCATTACCTTCTTCTCAAGATACTGTACAGATTTATTGAATATTACTCCTATTCACAAATCTGACTTAATTGCTGAACTTCCTATGTAACACTCCTTTCTTCTTGCTCTGTTTTTGTATAGAGACTGACTGATCCTTCCACAGTATTCCTTCCTTCTGCAGGTCTCTTGAATCTTGAATTCCTTACTTTAATATTATTTACTGACAAGCTACCCAAGATCTTTATGAGTTCTCTCAAACTTGCCCTGGATCCTTTCTTTCCTTGCTGTTCCAGGACAACTAACAATATCATGGTTGATCCTAAAAGCAGGGATGGGAATCCTTAGTTAATTAAGATAGCATAGTTTCCATATCTTGATGGACCTGAAATCGATTTCATCATTGGAGATAATCCTACCAATACTTCAGATTTTGGCACATTTATACTTTTTTATCTTTTGTGACTCTTTCCCAAGTTTTTCCATAAATCCTCCAAAGAAGAACCACTTAAAATGTTAGAAGTCATTAAACTTCATAAATAGGAGCCTTTGGAGGAGCACACTGATTATAAAGAATCCTTCTTCCATTTGGGCTGTACACAGAATATACTCCATGTCAGAAACAAATGTCTTTCCTAAACTAGAATAATATCTAACAAGTTTAAAGTTCTATAAAGTTCACAAAAATAAATATTTATTATTCTATTTGATGTAGTAGTAGATGCTATCATACTCAATTAGATGGCATAATGGATGGGATACCAAGCTTGGTGTCTACTAGACATTTGTTAAAATTCAGTCTTTATCTATGTGACTTTAGGGATGTCACTAAACCTATATATTTCAGTTTTCTCTAGTTTAGAAATGAGGATTATAATACCAACAACCTCGCATGGTTGTTATGAGAATAAAATGAATCAAATTTATGAAGATCTTAGAATAATGCCTGATGTATAATAAGCATTATATAAATGTTAGATCTTATTATTTTATAGATGAAGAAATCAAGGCTAATAGAGATATTGTAGGAAGGTTTCTATAATTCATCTTTTAAGTATCTAGGGACTAATGAGATGGCTCCCTGGAGAGAAGGCATTTGAGATTGTAGCTATGTAAGATTTGAGACAGAACAAAGATTAGCAATCATAGGGAAGTAAAAAGATAAAATACATCCTCAGCCACTATGGGGTGGAATCACTACTCCTGATTGCAATCTTCCTCTAATCAGTTGGCAAAGTTTCATCTACCTGCTATTGATAATGACAGTGGTTGTCCCTGCAGGTTGCTTTCTACAACCTTGATCTATTGCCCTAGCCTCCCATCTCTGATATCATGGCACCTGCTTCTCTGCAAGAAGAGTTGCCTCCCAGCCCCAAATGCTCTCTCTCCCACTTTTTTTGTATTGCTAGAGGTCTAAATAAGAATACTTAACTATCTCACAATATGTTTGAGAGGAGGCTACTTAAATAAATCTTAAAGCACTTTATAAATGATGATAGCTATTTTATTCTCAATTTGCTTAAGTCTCTTGCTTGTTTCTACTGAACTAAGAACTTTTCCAAAAGCTCATCACTTTGTAATTATAACATAGCTGTTTTCTCCAGAGTGTAACATGATGCTTTATACATGTCCTTAATGAATATTTGTTAAATTTAATTGAAATAGATTGACAACAGCCATATCTCTTATGTAGAGCAAGAATCAGTCTCAGGAAAGTACTGTGTCCACCAAACCTTCAAGATCCCAGGAGTTTCTAGTTGGCAGAGGAACAAGACAAACCCCAAATCCCTTCCCAGAGCAATACTCATAATAGCAGGAATCAGGATTAAAACTGATATTCAGCAAAGAGGATGACCAAACACTTTTAGGGAAGTAATAAATAAATTGAAAGGAAATAGACCAGGAGTGTGCTGATAAATATTTAATAACTGACTCTTAAAAGCATCAAGAAATACCAAAAAAACCACGTTTATCATGATATACTATTCAACCTTTATTATTAACATTTTTTCACCATCATGCTCAAGCAAAAACAATCAACAAAATAACAAATCAATATTTGATTAGTTGCATTTGCCAATTTTCAAGGCCATACACAACCTACTAAATGCTTCAGTAGTCCACTAATCATGACATTCATCTCTTTATCCTTCCTTCATCCTTATTGGATGATCCCTTTTCTCATAATAGCACAATGGATGTGATCCATGGTTTCCTAGAGTTCAAGCAATGGTTTCTTCCTTAATTAGCTCTCTTCCTCACAAAAAAGAACATAAACATGCATAGAACATTGATCAAGGATGTTATTACACCTCTACCAGGATGTGGTAGCTCACCAAGGTCAGGTTCTGTGCCCACTTGTGTGGAAGAAATTCACAGCCTATTTTATTCCATATTTTTAAGAGCATTTCCCTTCTTCCTCTTTGTCACATTCTTCTCCTTCATTTCTAGATATGATCTCCTGATACAGGCTAGAATTTCTTATTGCTTATTTAGAACTCTTTATTTAAAAAAATAACTTCCATTTTTTCAAGGGATATTTACATTTTTCTGATAAAATAATAAAATTGCCCATAACCTCTTGATTTATCTTTTGTTGATTCTTTAACAAGTTCCACAGAATGTCTATTCCAGACCTTCTTTGTGCCTACTGTTATCCACCATGGTCACACTCTCAACATATGATCCTGTTTCCTATTTGTTGGAAAGATTTATTTATTTGATGAGTGATCCAAATGTCCACTTATTTCTATCTTAGCACATTCTTGTATGTGCTATTTTTCTCATCCTTTCTTTTGGTTGTAGAGGAAGCTTTACCTTCCCCCTAAAATTAACATTTCCACTATTCTAATTTCTGCATGACATTGTTTCTAAACTTATTCTTTTTTTTCCCACAAGATTCTTTAACATCTAAATTTCATAGTTGGAAGGTACCATGTAGACCAGTACTCTCATTTCACAGATAGAGAAACTAAGTGATTTGACCAAGATCTCACAGCTAGAAAGTCATAACATTAGGATTTGAACCCAACTTATATGTCTCCAAACACCACTTTTCCACCATACTATACTCTTGCATTGGCCTTTTCTTTTCTTGAAACACACCTAGGTTTCCCTTATCTAAATCATTATTCTGCTACTGCTGCTTATGATGATGATGATGATGGTAATCCTTCACTTAAACTTCTTACTCTCTGTAGCCATCATTATCACTCTCCTTCTTATCACCAGGATTTTCAACAGCATTGTTTATATTCAGGAGTGTGCTAGCAAATGTTTAACAACCAACTTTTCAGGGAAAAAATAAGTAATGACAACCTTTTAAATTTATTTATTATTATTTTCATTTTATCATTTTTATTATTTATTATTATTATCATTTTCTCCATCATTTTCATAAGCCTAGACAATCAACAAAATAATAAATCAGACATGATTTGTAGCATTTATCAGTTTCCAAAATATGAAAGCTCATTTTGAAAATTTAACAAGCAGTGACTTTCTCATTTCTAATTTTTCTTAACTTTCATGACACATTTGATGGTGATGTTCACCATTTTATTTAAAAAGCTTTCTCTTTTCTTAGTTTCTACAGAGGTTTGCTCTTGTGATTAATCCATCTGAATGTTTCTTCTCTTTCCTTCCCTGACTATCCTTTTTGCTATCTACTCCTAACTGTGGAGATGCCCTTCATTCTATACTACATTCTATTTATATTTTGTTTCTGAAAGCATTTGTCTGTTCTCATAGCTTCAAGAATTACTTTCATACTGATGACTTTCAAATAATTATCTTCATCATTGGTAATTTTCATTTCATTCCTGAGAGAGCTACATTTCAAAACTATCATGCTAATTCAGGCCAAAATAATAAAAAATAAAATAAATTTTGAATAGTGCTTTGCATACATGATCTAATTTGGACCTTGAAATGATCTTGAGAGGCAGGTATTGTTATCAAACACATTTCACAGATGAAGAAGAAATGAAAAATCAGAGAGAGTATAAATTGTAAATTACAGGGGCAAGATTTGAATCTAGGTCTCCATAATGTTTTAATTATTTTTCCTATTCTTTTTTGATCCAACATAGGATTTGTTTTTCTAACTTGACAAATATCCTTCACTACTCTGTTCTTTCTCAAAGTCTAATCAACCAGGCAATTAAAATATATTAAGTGCTTCCTCTTTGCTAGATACTGTGCCAAGTGCTGGGAATATAAAAAAGGTAAATTATTAATTGATTGATTGATTAAATTTTAAAAAAATAATCCCTCATAGACTAACTTTCCTAGCATTTGAGAAAAAGTATGGTTTACTCACCTTAGTTGATTAATGGCTTGAATTAGTTTTTCATAATCAGTTCCTCTCCCTGACAATTACAGAAAACATTTTTTCTTTGTAGGAAGGTCATCTAATTTGTCATCTAGGCCCTTTTGTCCATATGATTTTCCCCACATCAATTACTTCTTTGCCTTCTGCATTTTTACAGGATCAAAAAAAGTTTCTTATTTTTTTTTAAAAAAAAAAGTTTTTTATACTTTGGTATCCATAAAAGTAGACTGAGTGTAATTGAACATTTATTTATAATTAGAGTTTAAGCAAAAAAATGCCAGAACAGAAGCTGAGAAATATCAGAACTGATGCTAAAAACAAATGTATACTTAAGTAGTCCAAAAGAGATAAAGCCTTACCAGAGAAGACACTAGGTATCTTGGAAAGAAAACTTTTAACAGTTCGTATAGGAATTCCATTTTTTTCATCTTGCATGCGTGCTATAACATCTTCCATCTAGAAACATACAAAAGAAGAATTTAGTAACCTTTGAACAGCAGAACCTTTTCTTATACAGAAAAATAAATCATAATTACAAAATATTTTTAGATTCACAAATCAGTTTGCATATATTTTTACGCTGGATTCTCACAGCAACTCTGTGAAATAGGTATCATAAGTAAAAGCATGTTTATTTAATAGTTGAGGAAAATTAGCCAAAAACAAATTAAATATCTTGCACCAGATTAAATAAGTTATCTGGTCAATATGGGACTTAAACTTAGGTCTTATGAACTCTAAGTTCAGCATATTATCACTAGCTCTTCTGCTTTCCTCTCTCCTGCAAGACAAAATAAGCAAAAAAAAAATTCCAACCAAATAAAAAAAATGCTTCCATCTCTTTTTTTTCAGACTAAGGATATTTCATTTCATGATTATTCATGTTTTCACCTTAATTAGGGAAAGATGGAGAAAGAAGTCAGAAGAAGGGCCATTTTACAGCCTACTGCACTACTAATAAGAGCTTTGTGCTTTGCCTCCCTCTCTTGCTCTTTCTGGAGTTATCACTGCTAAGATAAGAGAGTGTTTCTTCACCATTGTTGAAGTGATATTCACACTCCATTAATGTTATCACTACTGAGGCTAAAGCAAAAGAAAACACAAGTTTAAAAAGCATCTGCTTGCATTTCCTCTTCCTAAGGGGGATTCCAAGTGAATATCTGGAATGAAATCTAATAGCTAAGTGGCAAAAACTTCCTGTAAACCCAGAACTGGACACCAGCAATCTTCATCCCTCTTGTCCAAACACATGATCAGTTTGCTGTATATATAGAGAGAATATAACATTATCACATTTGAAGATGGACAAAATTAAGGCAATATAATATTTATAAACCCATGACAAAGCAAATGTGGTTAAAATGAAAATGATCCAACTGGACTCCTTGAAACAATTCTTAGCCAAGCAAACATAGATGCTCCTATCATATCTGTAAGTGATTATGCGTGTATCATTTCAAACTTTGGGATCAGTGGGTATCATCATCCTTGCAACCCTGGCAAACTTTTGGAGAGAGGGGCTACAAAGCATAAGATTGTAGTTGTTGTTATTTGTTCTTTGTTCTCAAGAAGATCTTGACATCAGGAAGGTGATGACATGACATGCAAATGAATTGGATTTAAGTATGGGAAGGCTGTACAAAGTCGCCTGCCTCATTTTCTCCTCCAGACTTGCCTAGATCCAGTGGCAAAATATAGCTCAGGGTGACTGGAGATGGTTCTGGAGACAATGGAAGACCTTGGAGTGAAAAGGCATGGAAAGTTGACTCTGAATTGATAAATGGAATATACCTATAATGAATTTATAGATACATCATCTGTATTCTCTGTCTTTGAAGCTCTTTTACAGTAAAAACAAATGAATCCGCCAAATCAAAAGGATCACAACTGAAAGTGAGCTAAAAGCCAATGGAAAGATGCATGTTGAAATAAGAAGGTTACAGTACAATATTAGTACCAATGGGCTTAAAAATTTTTCTCTATGAAAGATTTATGGAAAGGTATGGCTAATAATTATGCTGATCAAGAAGGAATAAAAAAACAAAAGAATTATCTTTTAGGTCTAGAAAAATAAAATAGAATAAAATTTATCTGGAGGAAAAAAAGGTCAAGATTCTCTTGGGAAATATGAAAAAAGTAAGAAGAAACAGGACCTAGCAGTACAGTATCAAACTCTACTATAGAATAATAACCATGACAATGTAAAAAAAAGATATTGAAAGGTAAATCAGGGTACATAATATTAAAATAAACAAATAAACACAGTAGTGGTCTCACTTGTGATAAACCCAAAGGCCCCTTACTGTAGGAAGAACTCAATATTTAAGAAAAATTACTATAGACATATACTTGCACCATATACCATGATAAGCTCTAAATTGAAATGAATCAATTTTATTTCAATTTAGGTAACATTAAATATAAAATGTGGGCAGGTGGAAGGCTCAATGTATCTGCATATCACTATTGTATATAACATTTTCAGTTTCATATACAATCATCTTTTTGTTGTACTATGTTATGAAAATGCTTGGTTTTTTTCTATATTAAAAATAAAATAAATATATTAGAAAAAAATCAAAGGACTTTCTCTAATAAGGATGAGTCGATGTCAATCTCATCTATATAACAAGACATTTTCATTTCAAAAGTATTGCAAAATGAGGAATTTTTGCTAATTCTGGCATATTTTATTCTCACTGCTATATGATAATAATATCCCTTCAAGGATGGCAATCATAATTTTTTTTTTGTTGGCAAGACATTCAGAGGTTGCAACATTGCTATGTTTCTTAGCTACAATAATTACTGGTGACCTTCTAGTTAGTCATTGAAGGATAGGGATTTGTACCAATAGAGAGAATATAAACATTGCTGAAATCACAGATAATTAAAGTATCCAGGGTATTCCTTTCCTAGCATACAGATATGTGGGGGAAATGAATGAAATATTTTAAAAACAGGCTATATGTGTGTGTGTGTTGTTGTTGTTGTTGTTCCTAGTCCCCCTCATGCATAATATGATACCTTATGTATAGTAAGCTTTCAATAAATATCTGTTGAACTGACTTGCTAAGGGCTGAAGCAAAATAAATTTGCTTAGCTTAAAGGATATTTCAATTGGTTTATGGCCCAGCTTGAGAGAATTTTCCAGCTTCATCATACCTTTGTGAACCAATAAATTAGTATTATTTCATGCTTTCTTACCACCTTACTCCCATTGCCAGATATAGCCTTTTCCCCCATTCATTTATCAATAGGTGAACTTGAGAAATTTGTTCTGCCAAACAATAAATAAAGAATTTATGAAGTAATTGCTATGTGCCAAGAATGGTTTTGGGCATTGGAAATTGGATGATAAAAGAGAAATATCCCTTGCCCTGAAGGATTTACATACTAACTTGAAAGATAGTGTGTATGTTTATAGGCATGAGCAAAATGTACAAAGCAGATAAAAGACAACCTAAAGGGGAAGGCACTAGCACCTGAAAAGATCAAGAAAAGGTTCATGTAGAAGATGGCACTTGAGCTAGAGCTTCCGGGGGTGGAGCCATGGTGGCGGAGATCAGACAGGAGTCTCTGTAACCTCCTCTAACCTCCCCTCAAACCAACAACATATGAAGCCTCTAGACTGATTCTGAAGCAAAAAAAAATCCACAATATCTGGAGAACAACACGATTCTAGAAGAAGATACTCTGGAAGAACCTCAAAACAGGTCTGTTTTAATTGGGCAGGGGGGTGGCCAACTGAACCCAGACTGCAGCACAGGGAGACCGGGGCAGGGAGCTGGAGCAGGGAGCTGGAACAGGAGTCAGAACAGGAGTGGGAGCGTTGTGCTTTTCACACACCTGGGAGTCTTCTGCGGGCCTCTTGGAACAATTTGTCCTGATTGTGGGCAGGTGGTTTGGAGGGTCTGCCTTTTGAGGGGGATAGATTGTGAACCACTGAACCCCTGATGAGCATTGGACCTAGCTGCCATTACACAGCAACTTAAAGCAATCAATCAAACAACAGGACTGATAAGCACCAGAAATAATTCAATCAGCAGAGCTGCCCAGTACCTGAAATAATTCAATCAGCAGAACCCCCCAGGGTGAACTAAAGCAGAACTGCCCAGCCCCTGACATAATTCAATCAGCAGAACTGCCCAGTTCCTGAAATAACTCAATCAGCAGAACTGCCCCAGGGCAAATTAAAGCAGCTGTCCCACCTTTGCCCTAAACAGACCTCACACCTTTAAAAAAAAATGAATAAAAAACCAAAAAGACCTCTCACCATAGACAATTTTTATGGAGAGAGGGAAGAACAGACCTCAAATCCTGAGGCCCCTAAAGGTAAAGCAACTCCAGAAAAAGCCCCAAAGAGAGCATAAATTGGTCTCCATGTCACAAGGCTTTCTTTGAAGATTGCATAA
>JAJPUD010000438.1:630356-686533 GCA_023553655.1 Myrmecobius fasciatus
AAGGAGGGAAAGGGACCCACATGTGCAAAAATGTTTGTGGCAGCCCTTTTTGTAGTGGCAAGAAACTGGAAATTGAAAAGATGCCCATCAATTGGAGAATGGCTGAATAAATTATGGTATATGAATGTTATGGAATATTATTGTTCTGCAAGAAATGACCAACAGGAGGATTTCAGAGAGGACTGGAGAGACTTGCATGAACTGATGCTGAGTGAAATCAGCAGAACCAGGAGAACATTATACACAGCAACAAGACTATACGATGATCAATTTTGATGGACATGGTTCTCTTCAACAATGATGTGATTCAAACCAGTTGTGCTGTGATGAAGATATTCATATACATCCAGAGAGAGGCCTGTGGGAACTGAGAGTGAACCACAACACAGCATTTTAACGCTTTCTGTGAATATTTCCATGCATTTTGTTTTCCTTCTTAGGTTGTTTTTTTCTTCTTCTCTTTCTAGATCTGATGTTTCTTGTGCAGTAAGATAATTGTATAGATATGTATACATGTATTGTATTTGTCATATAATTTATCCTATCTAGCATGTATTAGATTACCTGTCATCTAGGGGTGGGGGGGTGGGGGAAGGAAAGGAAAAGCTTGGGAAAAAAAAAAGTTTTTTTGCAAAGGTCAATGTTGAAAGGTCACTCATGTTTTGTAAACATACGAGTTTAAAAATAGCTTTTTTTAAAAGCTTTATTTTTAAAAAAAGAAGATGGCACTTGAGCTGACTCTTGAAGGAAAGCAAGGATTTAGAAACATAAAAGTGATGAAAAATGCTTACTAGGGACAGGGAATAGTCACTATAAAGGTATGGAGTGCCATGTGCAAAGAATAACAAGAAGGCTGGTCTGAATGGAGTGCAGAATGTATTTGAATGATATATAGCAACAAAATTCTGAACATCTAATGGGCTACCTTGTAAAGAGCTTTAAATGTTATACAGATTTGTATGTGAATATTCCCTGAGGAGCAATTAAATGAGGGAGCAGATAGCGTATAGGACCTAGGAAGGCTCATCTGCATGAATTCAAATCTAGCCTCAGACATTTATTAGCTGTGTGAGCCTGGGCAAGTGATTTAATCATTTTTGCCTCAGTTTCCTCATCTGTGAAATGAGCTAGAGAAGAAAATGGTAAACCATTCCAGTATCTTTGTCAAGAAAATCCCAAATAGAGTCACCAAGAGTCAGATATAACTGAAGCAACTGAACAACAAATATGGATGTTTCTGACTATAAGAATGACATACTCATACCTATACTTTAGGGGAAAAAAGCACTTTGTAGCTTTGTGAAGAATTGATTGTTGTGAAGAGAGATTAAGAAGAGGAAAAAAGAAAGAGAGGGGGGAGAAGGAGAGAAAGAGACACAGATGTGTGTGTGTGTGTGTGTGTGTGTGTGTGTTTGCTATTTGAGGACATATCAAGATATGGGCAGCATTTGTAGTGAAAGGTATGGGCACAAATAGAAAGTGGCTAAGGTTGTTTGAGAAAATGAAAGTTATTTTTTTTCCTTTTTGCAAATGAGTGTTTTGCTAATGTGTTGATCTGCTGGGACAGTAGCCAGGGGAGTGATTGTAGTGTCTGTGTTTTCTCCTCCCCTGGGCATCTCATATAGAGTTTAATGCCCACACAGGAATCAGGATTAAATATACTTTAGGATGTCTTTCATGAAGAAAGTGCAATACAAATTCATCAGCAGGTTGTATAGCTCAGTAAAATCTCTGGGACTCTTTATTTGGCACTGGGGATTTGCCAAAGGGAAGCTCAGAACTAACATAAAACTGATATAATATATAACAGATTTCAATCCTTAAATTTATAGATTATATTTGGCTAATATTTTAAATTTATTTTTTCCTAATAAAATAAAAAATAAAATAAAATTTATAACAAAATTAAAATGTTTATTTTTTCCTTCTAAAATGTAGAGATGATTCCTAGAATTTATCTTTAGGTCAAAGGTATCTCCACTGGGTTCTTGCCCTTAGGCTTAAGACTCTTCTGAATTGTTCCTTTAACTCCCACCTTCCCATGCTATCTTAGTCCCTTTTTGATCTCTGAAGGAATAAGATACTTTCTTGTCTCCTACCTATCTTCTCTTTCTGGTTGCTGACAGTTATTCTGGAGCCTGATGTGCCTCTGATTTTTGAATTTTATATCTGCTCTTAGATTCTGTGACTAATTCTCCTTCCTTTCTTCTTCATACTAATTATTATCATAATCTTTATGTACTACATAATCATCATGTTCTTATCTCAACATACCTCAACATATGGGAATAGATTTCAAGTGAGGAGTTTTCCTGGCTTAGAAGAGCAAAGAATCTGACAATTTAATTAACAGGAGAAAATACCGTTCTTTATGTTTAACAAAGACGTCTCCCTCAAGAGCGGAACCCATGATCCTTTGCCTTTGGTTTGGTAAAACTGCTCTTCATTTTCTAGACTTGATTTTCAGCCTAGAAGCATAAGCTGCTTTGCTTTGGTGTCAGCCTCTTAGTTCTCTTTCATTATCTGCTTATTGACTTAGATCAAACCAGCTTAAACAGCAGTGAAAACCTCTTTCACTGACCCTTGGAACACTTTCTCTGTAGGAACCCAGAGTTCTTTGCTAGCCTCCCTCTTGAGTACTTATTATGTATCATTCTATAATATTTGTGTATGGGATAAATGGGTGGACAAGTGAGGGGTGTAAAAAGGCTATGGCCTATTTCTAAATATAACAAATTGAAGAAGCTGGGTGAGGGATATAATCTAGGAAATACCTGAATAGAAAAAGAAGTGGGTGGGTGTGTAGCACAAGCAAAGGATGTGCTGCAATGGAAAAACAGTTATTAATCACTTTCTATTTTCAAACACTATGCTAATCTCTGAAAACACAAATAAAAAGCTAGACATTCCCTGCTTTCAATAAGTTTGCATCCTCACTGAAGGAAAGATCTAGTTGTCTTTAGGATGTATCAGTAGAGCATAGGCCCTTTATTTTGCAAATGAGGTGAGGGATGGAGTGATTAGAAGGTATCCTAAGGATGAAGGAATGGACAGCTTAAATGCTGTATTAATACCCAGGAAATATAAAAATGACCTGGAAAAAGGTCTCTGAAATGCTGGGAAAATATCCTTTGAAGGAAATGTTGGAGAATATGGACAAAAATCTCACATGATAAGGTTGGATAGGTTGCAATCTGTGCCAATCAATGGAAGGAAGAGATACAGGGATGTAATCATATAATTCACTATTCCAAAGTAGTAAGTTAAGTATGTGTAGCATATGTGCTTATTAGACTATGAGGATAGGGCAGAGTGTTTTATTTAAACTTTATATCTCACCAAAGCCTAGTAAAGTACTCTTTTCACAGTACACAAATTATATATGAATTGTTAGATTTAATTGAGCATATGACTTGTCCACACAATGAAGAATGGGCCAAGAAAGCTACAAAGATTGAGGAATGGACCACACCATGCTGTAAAAAACAGGAATGCTTATTCCATGTGATTACACTCATTTTCCCCAAAGACACAAAGTATTTGGACATTAAAATAAGATGACATCAAAGTTCATCTTTATAACTATCTTCTACAAAATAAGAACAAATTCCCTGAGCCCCAGTCTCTAATGTGGAAAAAATTAAATTCTATGAGGAATAATCTAAATGGAGTATGGAGTATCATATTTACAAATAAGAGTTAACAATAAAATGTATTCATCTCTTGAATTATAATGACAAATCACTTACCAGGGAACTTGAACTGTTCAAAAATTAGAAAGGAATCCAAGATCAAGGAGAAAAATATCTGGAAAATCAATGATCTCACAATGTCCCTGTAGTGGAATTCATACTCTTTGTTCATTGGATATTAAGCAGCTTTCCCACCCTCAATGACTATTTGTATTCATTTTTTTTTCTGACCTGTGCTAGTTGTTAACAAAGAAGCATAATAAACTTTATCAAAGACCCATCAGCAGCCAAAAAGACCCTCCAAAACATATTGTGCACAGATTTTTATGAATTCAAAAAAATAAACAGGATATGAAACAAGATAAAATAAATTGATTCCATATTGAAGGAAAGTTAGAATTTTTCCAACTTAAGAGTAGGAGAGCAAATTTTATTCATTTTAAATGCAGTTCTGACAAAGTTGGTCATCTGTTTTCCCAGCCCATGATAAAATAGAAGTAATAAATTACAAGGATAGAATCTAGTTGACCAAACATAATCATACTGATGAGAGTAAGTCTAAAGACAAGGGAGGTAACAAAAATGAGAAACAATATAAAAACAATTAGTGATGATATTATATTATTACTGACATGGGGCAGCAAGGTAGCCCTGGAATGAGATGATATGATCTTGATAGAAAAGCATACCTTGGATTGTTTAGCACCAAAACATAGTTTGAAATGTTTGGTCCCAGGTATATTAGGAAATATTTTATCTATTCTTTGTATATTTTTAGATCACATCACTTTATGAATATGCATTGTAAAGACCTCCAAACTCCAAGAAAGAGCTACATAAGCAAATACACTTTGAAAAAATGAACAGATATAAGAAATAGAGAAAAATGCAATTATTGAGCTGCTCCAAACACACTGACTTTCTTTTTCAATTACGGTTTAAACACAAGGAACACAAGGTTTTTCAAAGATAAATGTTGAAAATTATCTTTTCATGCAATGGGAAAAATAAAATTGAGAGGCTTACACATGTAGAAAACTGAAAGCTACAGTCTTCTTTTTCCTAATAACAATAACAAAAACTTTATTTGAAACTGTTTAATTGTCAATTTTCTGCTTTTTAAGATTCATTTTATGTTGTTTAAATTAAGTTGTCCTTTCCTTCCAGTGGGAAGCACACAGAAAGAACATATTATTCAAATATACTATTTTGAAAGAGAACCGCTATGTTTTATGTCAAGCAAGATGTGCCAGACATAAGATTCTTACATAATGAAGAAAACAAAATGATTGATCTTTCTAACTTCTGAATGTTCTGAGGAACTATGAGGGTTCATTGGTATTTACATCTAGTTTTATATCCTAAGTAATATTATTATTGATTTCCTTAAGATAGATTTTTCCCCTAAAATATTGCAATTGCAGGTGAAACCATTTTTAAGAAGAAATGTTGAAATAATTTGTATTCTGTGGTGATAGAAGACTAAGATGTCAATCCAGGTTTCAAAGGAAGTTTTCCATTTTGGCAACATATTATTAATATAACCCTCTAGCATATAAAGGAATAAATGACCCCCTACATGGGCATATTAAATTCACTCTTACCTCTCTATACACTTATTTTCAAATGCATATTTATAACTTCAATTTAAGTGCCAGATGAAAAAATAGTGAAAAATTATAACTAAAGTGCTTCTTGTATTTCATATGGCTATTAAGTATGGACAGGTATTAGATAATTCAAGCCTGCCCATATTGTTTCTCCTTCAGGAGATATTTCTAAAGAAGAAAAGGATTTGATTTCCAAATTTAGCAGAGAAAGCAGCTGCAGAGAAAGCAAAAAGTTGAGCCACTAATAAATGTTAAGTAAGAATAATGAAATAAAGATTTGCAAACCAATGCCATTTTCTACTATAGGAATTCAATTAAGGTAACTTGGACAGAAGTCATTTTCTATATGTTAATGCTGATGGCTGCCAGTAGCTTAGCTGAGAGCCATTATTTTCACTTGTTATTCATCTGTTTCATGTTATTTAAAAATACAAGAGGAATTATGGCCTAAGATTAAACCAGTAAAACATAGCTTCCAAAAAAATCACCCCTAACTTATCCAGAATCTGGACTTTTTACCCAAAAAAATGCTTTTATTGGTTATGCTAATCATTTATGAGCATAGAAAGGTAATATAACATATTTTATATATATGTGGATATTGACACAGAGGTAGAAAATCAAAGAAGAATCACATTTTAAAAATAATAATGATAACTTGATTGTTTTATTTAAGGTAAGAAAAATATAATTTTTGGCTTCCAATTTCTCAAATTTAGAAGGGAAAATATAAAAAATGATTCAATAACATCAATAAATAAAATTTGTATGATGTTCTCTATTGTAATTTGTAAAAGAGAGGTACCATGGCATAGTGGTTCATGTGGCATGCCTGCAATCACAAATCTTAGGTTCAAATTCTGTTCATCAATGCTCTACAACTACAAGTTACAGACATTTGCAATCTGAATTACTTGGCGAAAGTTCCTATGCCAAGAATCAAGTTGTAAGAGAAGCCATTTGGAAGGATGTGCTATATGATATTAAGTTTTGAACTTAAGGTTCTATTGTAGGTCATGACAACATCAATACAAAGATGCCTATTAAAGAAATTGGAAAAAATATGATTGGAACTCAGTAATAAATCGGATTTGGTGGTTATTGGCTTGGTTCAGTGATGATAGTAAAAATTATGACAAGTTTTTTTTTTGTAGAAGAAAAATATAAAAAGAAAAGAGCAGAGGGATGGTTGAGATAAGATGAGATGAGAGTATTTAGAATTGAGATATGGATGGCAGAAGAGAAACCAAGAAAGAAGAAAAAGAATGAAAATGGATACCTTCTGAAGAAAAGAGAAAAAGAGTAATCAATGCATCAAATGAAGCCTCGAAGTCAAATAGGAAAAACCCAGATAAAAGTCCAATGTTTGCTTTTTGCCTTCATATCCCTAATTTCTAGCATGGAGTAGGAACTTAATAGATATCAATTAGAATCGGAGTTTAAAAGGTAGAGAAGAGATAGTGAGACTTAAAATAGGAAAGGCAAGTCTGAATCCTGTCCCAGGCAAATAATCTTGGGCAATTCACTTAATCTCTCAGCCTCAATGTATTAATAATAGCAATAGTAATAAAATTAATATAGTAATAGTATCTACACAGCTAGCTTCTTGTGAGGAAATTTTGTATGTATACGCACACGCACACATACATATATATATATATAATTTATGTATGTACATATCACAAATAATATATATAGCTGTATTTACATCATATGTATAGTTTTGTAAAGATTAAAATGATATATGAAGATTACTGCTATTGAAATTATCATCATTATTATTATTGGAAATCTTCAAAGAAACACTTTTTATGGAGTGATGTATGGAAGTTATATTACAATTATATTATAATATGCAATTATAATATTACAATTATATAAGAAGAACATGGTGGAGAGAGGTAATGGAAGCAAAAAGATATAAACAATGAAAAAATTACTTTGAGATGCACTTTCCAATTCACAGAATTAAAAACTATTTGATTTCTTAAGACATATAGTCCTTTGTTATCAGTGACTCCTACATTTTGCTTTTAGCTATTTATGATAGAGAAGGAATGAAAAAGCTCATTTATTTTCACATGGAATAGCTGATAAAAAAGAAAAAGAATGATTGGTAACACTGGGAATAAAGCTAAAAATATCTTCACAATCCCTTTCATTAATATATATATGTATACATATATATATATGTATATTTGGATTAACCTCTCTTTCCCATAACTATTCCCATAAAATTAATGTCAAGATCCATTACATGAGCCTGCATTACAGTGATTCCTTTCGGGAATGGAATCAAAGACAGATAGTCCTTAAACTATTTCTCATCTATAAAGAATTGGGACCCCAGTACAGCATTTTTTATTTACTCACAGACTTGTGAGTGATGACAATGAGCTTATAATGGAAGCATAGAATCTGAGAGTTAGAAAAGACCCCTTTAGGTCATCCAGTCCACCCTCTGAGGTTTACCTCTCTAGTAGAGTATATTGAAGAGAACACTGGGCCTGCAATAAAGAATCTGTCTTTATTTCTGTACTCTGATTCAATAGTTTTATTACAGGCTTCACAAGCAAAGATAGTCTATTGTTGGATGGATCATTTAATAAATAATATTTTTGTACTGAATCACAATCTGTCTCCTCGATTATGATTAGAAAACTTCCTCCATCTTACCATTATTTTTATGAAGCAACTAGAGGTTCAGAGGGAGAAGAAATAATAAGTACAAGAATTCTACCTGTGAATGTGATTTTATTTTTATATTTTCTTACACTTCTCTCCATTTCTAATACTTTTCCCAAAAATTATTTTGTGTTTATTTGCATATATAAATATACATATATGCACTCTTTGTGTATTGTGTGTATATATATACACACAGGCATAAAGAGAGAGGGTGAGAAAGAGAAAGAAAGAAGAGGGGGCAGTGAAGGAAGGAGAGAATGACAGAGAATGATGTTGTTTTCCCAAAAATACTATCAACTACTTGAGTACAAAGTAAGCAAAGTGCCTGGAACATAGGATGGTTAATACATTCTTATTGCTTTATTACAAGCAATACTTCAACAGGTACAGATAGGAAACTCCAATGATATGGCTTAATGACATGAATACATCACAATGTAACTTTTATTATCAACTTCCTTAATGTTAGTAATGTGCATTCTTTCATTTAACCAAAACATGTCAAGTATCCATATTTTGCAATGTTTTTGCTCTCAGTGCAAAATATTCATTTATCAGATAAAAAACCACTTTGTATTAAACTCCATATCCAATATGGATGAAAAAGTTTGAAGTCAGTTATATGCAGTTACAATTTCTAATATATTGAAAGTAAATATTCTCCACAAAAGTAATAGATGTCAAATAGAAAAAAATTTTACATTTTAAAAAATTCAGCCTTATTTCTCAAATAGTGAACTAAGCAAAATTAAAAAATAATTAAAATAATAAAAAGGTAATTTTCAGGAGAAAAAAACATCAACAGTTACATAAAAATGCTCTAAAGCACTACTGATTAGAGAAATGCAAATTAAAACAACTCAGAGATGCCACCTCAAATCTATGAGACTAGCTAACTCATTTAAGAAAAATGGCAAATACAGGAATGGATATGGAAAAATGGGGACACTAATGTACTATTGGTACTATGATCTAATCTAATCATTCTGGAGAACAATTTGGAGCTACACCCAAAGGACTATAAAACTATGCATATCTTTTGACCCAGCAATACTGCTCCTAGGTCTGTGGTCATAAAGAAATAAAAATGAATAAATAAAGGAAAAGGACCCATTTGTACAAAAATTGATAGAAGTTTGTGTGTGTGTGTGTGTGTGTGTGTGTCTGTGTGTCTGTGTGTGTCTGTGTCTGTGTGAGGACAAAGAATTGTAAATTGAAGGCATGCCCATTAATTGGGCAATAGCTAAACAAGTTGTGATGCATGATTTTAATAGAATACTGCTGTGCTATAAGAAATGCCAACTGGGATAATTTCATGAAGAAGACTTACATGAACTAATGAAAAGTAAAGTGAGCAGAGCCAGGAGACCATTGTTCATAGTAACAGCAATATTGTAAGAAAGATGATGTATTAAAGATTTAGCTATTCTAATCAAGGCAATGATCAAAGACAATTCTAAAGGACTCTTGATGAAAGATGTTATCCACTTCCCTAGAAAGCATGATTAATCTTAAAAATAGAGTGAAGCACATTTTTTCACTTATTAATTTTTATTATATTTTTTGGCAGGTTTCCCAACATGGGTAGTATGGAAATAAATTTTGCATGACTTCAAATTTATAATCAGTGTAACATTGTTTGCCTTTTCAATGAGGGAAAAGAGTGAAGAGAAAGGAGAAAACTAGGAACTCAAATATTTTAAAAATGAGAGTTGAAAATTATTCATATATAATTGAGAAGCATTTTGTGAAATAAATAAAATTTAAAAAGAAAAAAATTCAGAATTAATAATACTCACTTGTTTACAGTCTCTTTTATCAGTCACACCTCATTATAACCCTGTGAGACAGATCAATAGTCTCAACATCAACTTCCCTTTAGTGTGAAGGGAACAAAATCATTTCAAAGTTAAATTACTCTCTTATAGATTTTCTGAATAATGTAGGTGCATAGATTTTAGGATATAAAGGCTTCTTCTATTTAACGCCTGGAACTTAAAAAAGGAAGATCTTGATTATAGTTGGGATACATTCATGCTTCCCACATAAGATCAATAAATGCTTAAGAAAAAAAAAGCATATTTAGAAAACCAAGCTCTGTATTGGAAAGCCAATATATGGATTAAAAAAGGCAAGTTATATACTATGAATACATGCCAGCTTGATGGTCTCCTGAGTTCATAGTAAAAGGAAAATTTACTAATTTCAATGGGTCTTTTAATTAAAGTTGTTTATAATCATCTTCATTGAATATAGTGAAAAACACAAGAAGTGGTTCAGTGGTTATTCCCCAAAGCTGAGAACTGGGAAACTGCTTAAGGAGGTACAAAACATTGAGTTGGAAAAATGGAGCAGCATAAAGTTTCTCAACTGGGATCAACCCATGAGTGGCCACTATATTTTTAGTCCAGATGAGATAAGAGAAATCTATTCTCAAAAAATAGGCATTAGGTGATGCAGTAGATAGAGAGCTAGGACTGGATTCAGAAAATCTCATCTTCCTGAGTTCAAAATTTGTATCAGACATTTACTAGTTTTGTGATCCTAGATAAGTCATTTGTCTGCCTAAGTTTCTTTAATTGTAAAATAAGCTAGAGAAAAAAATGATAAACCACTCAAATATCTTTACTAAGAAAACAGAACAGTGTCATCACAGAGAGGTATTTGTACTAAAATGGAATCCTTGGATTCAAGAGATATCAGTTAAAATTTGATTTTGATACTTATTAGCTGCTTGACCAAAAGCAAATTATTTCCTACCTCTGGGTCTTCATTTCTACATCTGTATCATGGGAATAATATTCCCTATGTAGAAAGTGCCTAATAAGTTTTTAAGTAGTATTCAAATGGAAGCCATTATTATAAGAATCCATAATTTCATTATTATGGATATTCCATCCACTAAGGCTTGTGATCACACAAGACCTCTATGACACAAATTATTAATAACTTCATTACCTTCACTAAAAATATATCTTCATCCAGTGTACTGCCTGTCAGAGCTTTCTAATTTTACCATAGCTGTGATAGGTTTCAAGTAGTAATACTCAGCCTTTCTGAAATGGTTGGACTTGTCAGGGCTTGTATTCCATTGGTAAAGCCTTCAATAGGTTAATCCCATTTCTATGTGACAAAGAAACATCAGAATAGGATTGTAGGGAAAGAGTCAAACAGAATGAAAAGATGTGGATATTGTGCTAGGAACATATCATAATAGAAAATGCCCACAGTGACAAGCTCACATGTCCAGTACATTAGGAGTATTATTAATACATGATATAGGAAATAGTATTTCCTTTGACTTGATCTAAACTTGCTTAGTGCAGATTTCAAAAGGTGTCTGTCTCCTCTATCTTAGTCTTTCAGAATTTGGTGAATAAGTCTATGTTCTCTTTGTCTATTTTATTCATGATTTTTATAGATTTCAATAGCTTTCTAAGCTACAGTCTCAGTCACTTTTTGTATGTCCTCATTTAACAGCCTCATATTCCCCAATTACTCTCCATTAATAAAAAAGAGATATCAGAAGGTGGTGAACAGCAGACCCCTAAAAACTTATTTTCTGCCTCCTTGGAAGGTAGATCAATCATTCATGTATTCTTACATGGGCAGTGGAAGAATAGAAGACAGAGTGAGTGTCCACTCACTAACTTTTCTCCCAGGAATAAAATGGAAGATGGAGAAGGCATTGATCCATAAGTATCTCTATTGTTTTATGCTTTCTTCCGGATAGCTGATATACATGCTGGTGGAGAAGAATATGTGTTTACAGGTAGGAAATAAGTCACGAAGTTACCTGGCTGTCTCATTGTTAATTTTGTGGGATCCCTGGAACATGCTTCTTGCTGAGAGTCTAGCATACACTTTTTGTTTTGGAGATACTAATCCTGTTTCCAGAAACAGACATCAATGGCACTTTAGACCACTCCTGAGAGCCTGTCTTCACCTGAGGAAATTTTTATTCAGGCATAAGTTGAACACTGATACCAAGACCTCCATTTTCCCAGCAGAAGCATTTTATTGTTTTCTTATTTTTCATTCATGAATGCTATGGAAATATGTGTGTGTGTGAGTATGTGTGTGTGTATCTGTGAGTAAGTAAGAAAGCTGAATAAGATGAGTTAGTACAGTAGGAAGGAAGAAAGGAAGGCAGGAAGGAAGGCAGGAAGGAAGGAAAGAAAGTAAGTGATGGAACTATAATTTTCTTGATACAAGGACTTTCCATATGAGGAATCTGATTAGCCACATGGTAGAAGAGTGATATTTTTCTTTGAACACATCTTGTATTTCTCAATAGCAGTTCCTGTCATAATAATCCAGTAAACTCTAGAGTTCTTTTTTGACCTATATAACCAAGTATTATATATTGTTTTTGTAGACATAGAGGAATACACCCTCTAACAAAATAAAGTGACACTTCCCTTGTGATTCATATTCTTGGAGAATTGCCTGGAGCATTTAAAGTTTAAGTGACTTGTTTTGAGTTACCTAGCCAGTATGTGTAAGAAGCACAGTCTGATTCTCCACCTTCTTGGCATTAACTGCTCAAGTATATAAATGTCAATATACATATGTATTCATATATATATATATATATATGCTAATATCTCCTCATGGTATAGAAGTGACCCTGAATTGTCAAAAACTATGCCAGTGGAGTCCTAGCTTCAATAAGTCTTATCAAGCAAAAAAATTTCCAATTACAGGACTGATACAGGATTATATCTATTATGAGAGAAACAGCTTAGTAAAGTTAGGAGAGAATCATAACTGGATTGAGCAGCAGATGATGTATTATTTTTTTAGTCATTGCTGCACTTAAATGACAAATACTAAGTCCAAAGGCATTGAAATCTATATTACTAAAGGGAGAAAGGATACTATTTTTTTTTCAAATCATAGAATTACAAAAGTATATAACATGATAATCAAAATAAGAAATATGAGTAGTCATTGGCAATAGAAAAATTGAGGGAAATGGTAAAAAAGAGACATCTATACAATTATACATTAATAAATCATACATATGTAATATATACACATAAAATAAATGGCACTGGACATTATAATAAAGTATAATAATCCTTTACAACAGAAGCAAAATATGAATACCCTGGTGATCCCCAAATCAAGAAGTAGAATGATAAAACTTGAATTTATTTTCTTTGATTTCCTTTAATTCCTATTAAAAAAACAGCTCCCTTAATCTTCAAAGCTATATTACTTATAATTTTTTCTAGGACAAGAGTTGAATATACCAATCAATTTTCTAAAGGTAAATGTTGAAAACAATTCAAATGTTGGGGGGGGGTCATCTATCAATAAAGATAGCACTGTTAATCTCTTCTATTTGCTTTGGCAAAAGGTTCTTAAGAATGGTTTAAAAATTCCTTTCAAAAATATTAGTGTGAAAAATAAATCTTCACAAAGTTTTTTTCAGGTAAAGGGAGTAAAATTTTAACATAAGGAATTCTAATGATTAAAGGAGTAACTAGAAGCAGGGATGGCAAAAGGGCTCAGTAAGGGTCTCCCCTTAGGATGGAGAGAAATAATGTGTAGTCTCAAATTGCCAAGACCTTCCTAGAAAAAAAGGAATGTATTAGAGTTATTCTGTCCAAAGGAATTCTGATTCAGTTTTGGAGTTCTATGGATCTTAAGAGTTTGGAACTTCCAGAAAAAAAAAAAAGTTTGCAACTTCCACCGAACAACATGTCATCATTATGTGTGAATCTCATTTTATTGAATCAGCCCTCTTTGCCTCAGTTGTCCTATGATAGCTGGTTGCAGGACCAAATGGCTGATGAAAGACTGCAAGAAGTGAGATAGAGACAATGATGGAGAGGAAACTCCGTACTAAACCATTCTGTACCTACCCAGGTCATATCACTCTATGACTACAAAAACAATATATGATACTTTGGTTATGGATCAAGAGATAGCTCTGGAGTTTACTGGATTATTATGATAGGAACTGCTATGAAGAAGTATGAGATCTATATTTAATGTGTTCAAATAAAAATACCATGTAGCTGATCAGACTAATAGGAGCTCAGAATGCTCTGCCACAGGATAGACACAAATAATCCATATTAATATTTGGGGTGGCTTTTCCAATTTTGCACATCTCATTTTTCTTTTGGCCTAATTCAATTTTACTTTGCTCATAGAGAACAGCACCTTCTCTGATGAGGGCACACCATGCTAGGCAATCCTGTACCAGTGTCATACAATAAACTCTAAAGTTCTTAAGAGATACCTTGACAGTGTCCTTGTATCGTTTTTTTTCTGACATTGTTTGAATGTCAAATGTATGCTTGCCAAAAAAAATTTTATGGAGAATTCACATATTATTGACCTATGTGAGTTCTCCATAAAATTTTTTTTTGGCAAGCATACGTTTGACATTTGAACAATGTGACCCACCCAATAGTTGAAATGTTTTGCAATTTAGTTTAAGAAAGGACCTAAATGTCTGGTATCCTATCCCGAGAGATGATCTTCAGGATCTTTCTAAGATAATTCAAATGGAAGCAATTCAGTTTCCTGGCATGTCGATGATATACTGTCCAGGTTTCATAGGTATACAACAATTATATCAGCACAATGGATCCGTATGCTTTCAGTTTGGTACTCATACCTCTCCTCTTCCACACTTTCATTCCGAGCCTCTCAAACATTAAGCTAGCTCTGGCAATGTGTAGGTCAATTTTATTATCAAGGTGAACCTCCCTGGAAAGTATACTGTAGACAAATATAGGATAGATATAGGATAAATCAGAAATAATCAACAGAGAGAAGTCATTAGAATTAAGAAGGATCAGGAAAGACTTCCTCTAGAAAATGGGGATATAGCTAGGACTTAAAGGAAACCAGGGAAGTCAGTAAGTGGAAATTAGGAAAGAAAGAATTCCATGCATTGGGGACTGACAGTGAAAAAGTCAGGAGTAAAGAGATGGACTGTCTTGTTTGAAAAAAAGCAAGGAAACCTTTGTTATGGGAGAGCAGAGCACCTTCAGGGCCTGAGAAGTCAGGGCAAGAAGACTGGAAAGGAAGGAGAGATATATTATAAAAGAATTTTTCTAGAGAATGAGTAATTCTAATAGTGAAATTTTAAAAGCTGCTTTACAGAAAAAAGTTTTAAAACATTAAGCTTACATAAATTCAATGCTCAAAATAAAGAGACCAAATTCTAGGTCTTCTCCAAAATGGTTTCCAGTATTTTAAGGTAACACAGAAGCAGGCAAAGTAGAAAAATGAAGGTACAAATGAAAAGATAGAGTAAGTTGAGGCCTTTTGACTTCCTCAGATCTGCTGTATCCAAGAAAAATATATAATTGCACCAGGCCAAAATACTAAAAAATTTACATGGGCACAAGGAAAAGATGAATATATAGAAGAAATACAAGGCATATTCCCTAATGTATGGTCAACTGAAAAATTACAAAGCACTCTCACACATGCACACACACATATAAATATAAACACGCACATATACATGCATGTCCTACTAATCTTCTCTAAGAAGAAAGATTCTTAAAAGCTAATTTCTTCCAACAGCTCCAAAATTTAATTCCTAACTGGCTGTCTGATCACTGCCCTGTATAATCACTTCTATGACAGGGCATCGTCACAACTATTGATCTTTAAAAGAGTTTTTTAAAAGAGGCTAGGAAAATATATTTGCAAACGAAACTCTATTAGCAGCTGGTGATATTAGCATGGGTATAGCATTGAAAAATCATGACTTGGGGTTTCTAGGGACTAATTACTGTGCTAAGTTCAGGGGAAAATGGAATGGGCAATTTCAGCACATAGTCAACTAGTGACAGGAATCAAATGATCAATAGCATTATATATCCTCTTTCACTATCTCTTTAGTATTCCAGAACACTGCTTATTGGCAAAATAGTGAGTGTGCTTTTTTGGTGACATGCTGCTTAAAAATGAACTACAAGATCTTAGGAAAGTGTTGATAGACTATTAACCTCTCAAATACAAGCAGAGAACAGAGCATTGTTTCTTTTTAACACTGGACTCCATGGAGGAAAAGTCAATATCAGGCCTTCAGAAAACTATAGAGGGTAGGAAAAAGGAATAGTTAATGAATCATTAAAAAAAAAGATTTACTCATAAACAATTATAAGAGAAAAATCTTCATGTTAAAAAATTCCTATGTATTCTCATAATAAATCTTCTGATACCTAAATTGAGGACCTGAACTTCATCAACTTGGTCCATCTTTGCTGTTCATTCATAATTACAGCATCAGCACCAATGATCTAATGAAAATTTCTCACTTACATGTTAATTCTAGGAAGAACAGGCTTGAATCTAATTTTAAAGGAAATTCTGATTAGGGAAGATTACTCTCATTTATATCAGAACTTCCTAAGCTCTTCAAAATTCTACCAGTTAATTCTTCCTACTAGTGCCCAAAGTCCTTTCCTTAGAAAGATTTTCCTGAAGAGAGGAGGAGAGAGAATGCTAAGGATAGACCTAGATGGCAGATTGGAAGAACACAAGCTTAAATGAGGATAAGATTTTCTGCTTAGAATGAATCTATTAATATTCTGTGTAACATGGATTAATAAATGGTAGAAGTAGCCAGTGTCAAATAACTCATGCATTTTTAAGGGTTTTTTTTGTGAGAAAGATAAAAATTCTGATCCTGTAATTTCAGGAAATCCAATGTTGGAGATAATTTGCTTATTTACATCCATCAAAACTTTATAAAAAAGTTGTAATTTTAAACAAGATTTAAGTCCCTCCCCTGCATCAGAATCTAAAAAAAATTTCTTCCAATTACTATCATTCTCCAAAGAACAGCAAAGCATGCATTTTCCCATAGCTTATACGAAATATTTCTCTGAGGATATTAGATTTACATTTAAGTGAATTTCAAATGAAGCCACCAATTAAATTTCTTCTGAATCTGAAGTAGTTGCCTAGTTTCTATCACTTTACAACTTGTCTATTTTATTATTTGCTTGTATTTTTTTTGGAAACCTAAATTAAGCTTACAACAGCCTTTGCTTTATCTATTAGTTCCTTAACATATAAATATATAAATTACACACAAGTGACTGAGAAAATGAGTTTCTCAATAATCTAATCCATAAAAGGGAAGCAAACAATGCTTTTGAAAAATACCTAAATCCAAGATGAGGAAATTACAATATACCAAATTGATTTTTTAAAACATATTAGTTTTTCAAGTTCAGTAAAATTGTACATTAGTTGATTGAAAATAATTTTCTAGAATAAAATGTTTTAAAGAAAAAAAAGATAAATAGGCATGCACATAATAGTTATGCTTTGACAATCTCGTCAACACAAATGCCTGAAAACCTACATTTCAGTAAATAGCTTGGAGAGAAAAGACTCCCAAGAACAAATTTACAAAAACTGTGATTATATTATAATTACATTAGAAAACAGATGAGGTCACTGACTTTTAATATTCTGGATGAGACATTGAAGCCCTGCCTGCTGAAGACAGACTAGCTGTCCTGAAGGAGCTTCACTGAGCATCACTATTTCCCATATTAATATTCAATGTGACTTAATGAATTTAAACAAGGATATTCAAGGAAATAGGCAAAGCTCACCCTTCTATATTCATTTCTTTTAGAGTTTTCTCTTGGTATAACTCAAGATTTCTTTAGAAACATAAAAAATACATCTCCCCTTTCACTCATTTTAATCCTAATCATGATAAAAGTTATGAGAAAAGCTGATGGAATACATCTCCTTTTTACGGGAAAAAATGTCTACATATTCTGTTGTTATTGTAAAAGACTCTGGTAGCAATTTCAGGTAACAGACCAAGGTAATTCCAACAGCTCTAAGAGAGTGGCTACTGCTCCAAAATAACCTTCATCCTCTGAAAAAAAAAGTGCTTTCAACTTCCATTTGGACAAATAATCCAAAGCATATTAAGAAGTCTCATGGGTATAACCAAATTAGAGGAACATAGGATAGTTTACCTCTCAGACCTGTGGAGATGGAAGAAATTTATGTCCAAAGAAGATCTGGAACTCTTAATTGAACACCAGATAGATAATTTTGATTATATTAAGTTAAAAAGTTTCTGTACAAACAAAACTAATGAAGACAAGATTAGGAGGGAAGCATCAAATTGGGAAATCATTTTTACATTTAAGGGTTCTGATAAAGGTCTCATCTCTAAGATATACAGAGAATTATCTCATATTTATAAGAATTCAAGCCATTCTCCAATTGATAAATGGTCAAAGGATATGAGCAGACAATTTTCAGATGATGAAATTAAAACTATTTATAATCATATGAAAAGGTGCTCCAAATCACTATTGATCAGAGAAATGCAAATTGAGACAACTCTGAGGTACCACTACACACCTGTCATATTGGCTAAAATGACAGGAAAAGATAAAGATGAATGTTGGAGGGGATGTGGGAGGACTGGGACACTGATGCATTGTTGGTGGAGCTGTGAATGGATCCAACCATTCTGGAGAGCAACTTCCAGTTATGCTCAAAAAGTTATCAAACTATGCATACCCTTTGACCCAGCAGTGTTTCTATTGGGCTTATATCCCAAAGAAATCATAAAAGAAGGAAAGGGCCCCACATGTGCAAGAATGTTTGTGGCAGCTCTTTTTGTAGTGGCTAGAAACTGGAAACTGAATGGATGCCCATCAATTGGAGAGTGGCTGAATAAATTACAGTATATGAATGTTATGGAATATTATTGCTCTGTAAGAAACAACCAGCAGGACGATTTCAGAGGGGCCTGGAGAGACTTGCATAAACTGATGCTCAGTGAAGTGAGTAGAACCAGGAGATCATTATTCACGGCAACAACAATACTATATGAGGATCAGTTCTAATGAGCATGACTCTCTTCAACAATGAAATGCTTCAAACCAGTTCCAGTTGTTCGGTGAAGAGAGCCATATACACCCAGAGAGCAGGATGTGAAATGTGGACCACAACATAACATTTTCATGTTCTCTATTGAGGTTTGCTTGCATTGTATTTCCTTTATCAGATTATTCTTTCTTGTAGATACGATTTCTCCTGCACAAAAAATGATGCAATAACTATAAATATATTCGATTTCTTAAGTATTCTAACATAATTATCATGTAGTGGATATCCTGCCATCTAGGGGAGGGGTGGGGAGTAGGGGGGAAAATTTGTAACAGAAAGCTTTGTAAGGGTTAATGTTTAGGAATTACCCATACATATGTTTTGCAAATAAAATGTATTAATAAAAAAAAGAAGTCTCATGGGAATGGCATAAATTTTCAAAAAGAAAAATCCAACAAATACCACCTGGTTAATGTTCTCATTAAGTCCAAAAAACCATGCTTGAACCAATGTTGTTGTTGATGGTGATTAAAGTTGCTCTGGTCAAGTCCTCTTTACTGAGAGCTTCTTATTTCTACTCATTCATCATGTTTCTAAAACTAGAGGCTACAGTCCACTCTGGCAATGAAAACCTCACATAGTTTCCTCCATAAATTCCTTGCACTATAATATTCACCTTGGTATTATTTCCATGGAATGCTATTTAAAGAGCCTCTTCAAAAATGGTGCAGTCAATCAAACAGTGAACACTGATCCAGCAGTGTCCTTATTGGGTCTATATCCTAAAGAGATTATAAAAAGGGGAAAAGGATCCACATGTGGAAAAATGTTTGTAGCAGCCTTTTTTGTAATAGCAAGGAACAGGAAACTGAATGGATGCCCATCAGTTAGGGAATGGATGAATAAGTTATGGTATATGAATGTTATGGAATATTATTGGTCTAAGAAATGATCAGCAGGACAATTTCAGAAAGGACAGGAGAGGTTTACAAGAATTGATGCTAAGGGAAGTGAGTACAACCAAGAGAATATTGTACACAGCAACAGCAAAATTATATAATGATCACTTCTGATGGACGTGACTCTTTTCAACAATGAGGTGTTTCAGGGCATTCCAATGGTCTTGTGATAAAGAGATCCTTCTGCACCCAGAGAGAGGAATGTGGGGAATGAGCGCGAATACAGCATAGTATTTTCACTTTTTTGTTGCTGTGTGTTTGCTTTTTGTTTTCTCTCTTTTTTTTCTCTTTAATTCTTATTAATGAGGTACTAATTACCTCATTTTTACTTTATCTCTCCTTTTTATTCCTTTTTGATCTGATTTTTCCTTGTGCAGCATGATAATTGTTGAAATATGTATGGAAGAATTTCATGTTTAACATATATTGTATTATTTGCCATTTAAGCCAGGGGATGGAGGAAAGGGAGGAAAACATTTAATACATAAGGTTTTGCAAGGGTGAATGCTGAAAAATATCTCTGCATATATTTTGAAAACAAAAAGCTTTAAAAAAAGATACCAGAGACAATGAAAAAATAGTGCAGCCAGTAAGAAGACAGCAATGACTAAAAAGTACACTTATAATTCTCTTTGGAATATACTGCCAAAATGCTAACCCCAAATTCAGTATTCAAAAGAAAACAGAAGATAGACATTTTTCAGATTGAAGAGCAACTTCTGATATTTTTCAGAATCAGCTTGGTTTTTCAAAGTAAATGTGACTATTTAATCCAATAAAATCAGTGTTTAAAATTCCTTTAATCAAGCTTTCTAGTTCATCAAGTTTGAGAAGCTGAAGATCACCTATTATAAGAACATTCTGCTCAAATTAGTGCAATGTGGAGAACCAAGATTTTATCTCTTCCCATTTGAATAAAATTACATATGTTATGGGTAGGAAAGCAAAATATAAAATATAGGTTGCCTTTACGTTCAAATATGGTCAGAGACTTCAATGTGAGAAGGATATCTTGAATTCCTATGATCTATATGTGAAATGTAAGGTTTTATGTTTTCTAATGCTTTTAAAACTTTTTTTACTTCCTCCTCAAAATAAACCAGTTTGATCAGGATTTATGAAAGGTTTTAGACCACCAAACAGGGGATATAGCTCAGGAGATGCTAACAGTAAAAAAGACAATATGTCCCTTAATCCAATGACTTTGTCTAAGACTGAAAAGGACCTCAATTCAAATTGAAGGAAGGTTGAACACAGAAGAATAACATTTCCTGCCTAGAATCTCAGCTTAAGGAACCATAAGTTACAGATACAATATACATAGAGCTTTAAAATTCAGATAGACAGCTTAGGCCCCTAACAAATTCTAGTTTAGGAATGCAGGCCTATCAATTTGATGATGATGATGATGATGATGATGATGACAAGCCTATACTATCAACCAACTTACATATCGATCCTAAAAGGTTAGCAAATTACAGAACAGCTAAAATAATTTTACCTGTCACTAACTTATTATGTTCTCAGAAAAAATATGAGAAGTGGTTATATAGTCAGATGACTTTATAAGTATTTTCCCAAGTAACATATGCCTTGTGTGTAATTGTATGTGTTGATTTTAATTAGCTAATGTCTTTCATATTCTACATTTGCACATGATTTTCCTATTTATGTAGAGCCTAATGACTATGTATATATTTTTATTATGTGTGATCATTGATATTGCTGCAATTAAATTTTTTGCAGTTTGTGATCAGTTGCATGCATACTATGCATCTGCACATATCCTTGAAATGTCTGCATGTAATTTAGATTTTTACTCATCAAATCAACCAATCAAGTGGTATTTTGGATTGTGCTATATCTACTGCATCTAATGGTAATGTGGATTTGATGTCAACAGTATTGTAGGATGATTACTTATGATAATCATTCCTGTTATAGTTAATGTTAATGTTGTCATGATGTTTGTAGAATATTTTGCAGGTGCCAAGTGTATCCACATGTGATTTTTCAGGGGTTATAATATTTTGGTTGGGGTATCCAAGAGAATATAGTCATAGGTTGCTAAGACCCAAGAATGAGGATCTTTTCTGGGATAACAAAGGCTTTGGAGGATCTTCACAGGCTAAAAAAAGAATATTTGGACTAAACTACTTATAAGCATTCAGTACAATTGAGTTTGTTTTGTGGTTCCAGTAACCTTAAAAAAGGACTTCTATCCAAGCTTTGAAGGAAGCATATGGACAATTATAGAAATAAGTGAGACATTAGTATCTGAGTATATGAATCAGACAGGCGAGAAAGAAAAGAAGGTAATATGGTAGGAGTGAACTAGAGCTGAAATGTAGTTTTGGCAGTTCATGAGATGGAAAATCAGACAACAGCTTTTTCTTTCTCCTTATTTTCCCAGAGTACAATGTTACACAAAGTTCAGCCTATGGTTTAAATTTCCATCTTGCTCTTCAACAACCCTCCTCAGACCATCTTGGAGGATGGTAGAGGAGAGGGGGAAAAAAGTAGCCCTGACTATAAGACCCATCAGTTTCTTTTACCTAGTTTGAATGCTTATCTATGTTTTTATGTTACTTGATTTTACTAATAAATCACATATCTATTAATAGTTATTTTACATAAGCCTAAAATTTCTCAATTTCAAGAAAGAGCAAATTAGCTAATAGGAGAAGAGATTTCCCAGGAGTGAAGGCCATGATAGTTAGAGGAATGGTCTCTGCAATTTGGAGAATTACTGTGAATATTATTAAACTCACTGGACTGCATTTGAAACCAGAGAATTAATCAGGAGGCAAGTCAGAAACAAAAATAGGTGGTATGATTGACTCCAAGCTGAATCAATCTGTCAACAAAAAGTAACTATTCTCTGTGCAAAAAAAAAAAAAAAGTAAAAGCCAATCTCTATTCTTGAGGAGCTCATATTCTAATGGAGGAGAAACATGGAAATAGCTATATCACATAATCTATATAAAGGATAAATTGAAAGTAATCAATGGAAAGAAACTAGAAAGAGACAATGGAAAAGGCTTCCTATAGAAGGAAGTATATTAGCTAGGATTTGAAGGAAGGCAAGAGGTAGAGATGAAGAAAGAGAACATTCAGAAAGTTGAAGAAAGGAATTTCTTCTTGGTTTCTAACAAGTTAATAAATGAAAAATTCTCATAATCCCAGTACCTACTGGTCAAAATACCCAAGAATAATTGACAATTCATAATCCATCCCATACCAATTGAGAAAAATGAAAATGGTGCTGGTTACTCCCAAGTCACACAGAAAATGTCCAAGTAGGTAATCTGATACTAAAAGCAGAAAATAGAGAAGAAAGTGGTGGATGTAAAAAGCAGTAAAATTATAAAGAAACTAGCTTTTCTCCTTCTATTCCTTTGTTAGGCACTTTTTTCTTTTTTTGTGAATTTACTTATCATACAATTATTTTAATATACAAACAAAAGTAAGAAACAGGATTTATAAGAAACTGAATTGGTGTAATATAGCTTATTTTCTTGAAAGTATGATATATATATATAGATATAGATAGATATGTTCCATTTGAATCCTTTTCTGCCCTTTTTTCATTTGTTTTTGTACTACACATTGAAAGAATATTCTTTTTTGTAACAATCACTCATCTATCAGTCATCACACTCTAAGTAGAAAGTATAATTTATAATAAATATATGTAGTCAAGAAAAATAGATAGATACATTGTCCAAGGCTGAGAATACATATTGTTTTATATTTTTCCTTTCCATTGTAGATTAGTTAGAGCTCTAACCAGCAGGGTTAAATCTTTGCAATCCAATTACTACTTCAGACTCAGAAGGAAAAGGACCTGCACTGATGGGAATCTTCTCACTTAGGAAGTCATTATATCAATGAATTCGCAGGTTCAGTTCCAATTCCTCTGATATTCAGATAATAGTTTTTAAACTGTACAATTTTTTTTAGACAGATGTTACTGAGATTTAGAAGGAAATCTAATGTGAAATTTGATAAATACTATAAGGATTCATTCATGTAAAAGGGGAATGAGAAGAAATTCCAATGTCCTGTATATATATTTTAAAACTTCAAGGATATATATTCCAGCTCACAACGCTCTCCCCCTTTAATACAATGCAGATTTACAGTACCACGTGTCATGTGATACACGTTTCCATGGTGACAACTAGAGATGTATGCCAAGCAAGGAAAATAGAAATTAACCTCTAGCAATTACCTAGCTCTGCATAGGAGGGTGTTTAAAATTATAACACATTAGGTGTCTAATATCACACATTTCTCTGAATAGAAGAAGCTATTTAGATGTTGGCAAGATACGGTGTGCTCAAGATAGAGGAGCAAGTAAGGGAACAGGTAAATGGTAAAGGGATTCCAAATCCTATACATCTGGATAGTACAGGGAACTAAGCTATTCCATCCTATATTTTTGAAATTTGTACTTATTCTTTTGTTTTAGGAGATGATTCATCATCACTTCTTTAAAAAGCATAGCATTTCAGAAATTATAGGGATAATAAACCTCATTCAATTTTATATTTTCTGAAATATACATATAGGTCACATTTAAAACACTATTCTGGAATTTATATGCACAGACATAATATATTGCTGGTTTCATCTTAAATAAATTTCTTCTTTCCCAAACTGTCTTATGATTGCTGAAAAGGGAGAGATAGAATAAGTGCCAAGCATGAAAGTCACTGGACAGGGTAGAGGGACACAGTAGTCATGTGAAACTGACAGTAGGAACCAGCCACCATGAAAATCAACCAAATAATAATAACCATAATTATATTTATGTAGAGCTTAAACGTTTCAAGAATATTTTACATATCAGCTCATTTGATCTTCACAACTCTGTGCTATTATGTGATAATAATAGGTTTCATTATTATCAACAATTTACAAATGAAAAATGAAGCTGAAGGAAATTAATTATTTGCCTTAGATCACATAATTAGTAATTGAGTTAGAATTTGAACTTGAGCCTTCCTCACTTCAAGTTCAGCACTCATCCACTGGGCTAGCTAACTTCCCACACATGCTTTAGAGATCTGTGGGTTCCAGGCTACTAGCTAATGAATCCTAATTTAAAGAAATGTTTTTTACCTTTCACAATGTCAAAGAAAATAATTCTTGTTAACTTATTACTCATATGTTTGGGGTAGATGGATAGTAGATGAGAATTGTCAAACACATTACAAAGAAAATGAAAATATATGATTTGGGGATGAACTGTAAGTTAGCTAATTTTCTCTTCCCTTTTGCTTTGTCCAGCCCTTACTAACAATAGACAAAAGGGGTTGGGAGAATGACCCATAGTTAAAAAATCAGAAGTCCAGTTCTACAAATCTTATGATGTCCATGACAATGTCAATAAGCTTATTTTTTTATGAAGCATCTACTATGTGCCTGGAATGATGCTAAGTTACAAAGAAAGGCAAGACAGTCCCTGCTATTAATGAGTTCAGAATCTAATAGGGATGACAACATGAAAACCACTATGTACACATAAGATTAAATACAATCAGCTTCCTACTTTGACCAAACTTATCAGGCAGATGAGTCACTTTGGTTATATAAATATGACCACTGAACTTCATAAAGTTATTTAAGGTTATTTTAAGAATCACTTACCAACTAGAAACATAAGCTACTTTTAGGTTTTGGGTAATAGATCTATTTTTGCAACTTTCAGTCTAATTTTGATGTCTTGGCCATTAAAATTGCATCTTTTTCAAGTCAAATCAATTCTGCTTTCAGTGAATTGTTCCACAAAGAAGGTCATTTTAAATAAAGATAAATGTTCAGTTGTTTAGTATCAGTGCTTTTTTCCCTCAGAGTAAAGATATTAGTTAGAATAGTGGAAAGACTTGGATTCTGAAGCATAGATTCTTCCTTTGAACACTAACTCTGCTACTTACCACCCATGAGATCATGGGCAATTCAACATTTCTGGACCTAAATTTTATCATCTTTGAAACGAATGGGTAGAACATGACTATTTCTAAATATATGATCCTATATAAAGTAACAGTAATCATAGATAAATGTTAGGAATGCAGACCATCTAGTAAGCCAGATTCCTTGGGAGCTTCCAATTTTGATCAATCATTTTTGCTAACTAAGGATTCAATGTAGTTGATTTTACAACTGAAGGAGAAAAGGTAAGGTCAGCATCCTCTAAATCAGAGATTTCAAACATGTAGTCTGAATTGGTCTTCCAAGACTCTCAAGTGCTATAAGAACCAGATTAAAATGTAACTGGGGAATATTTAACAAAGTAAATATAAATACAGTAAAACACAAATATAATTAATATGATATTTTCCAAGTCAATATACAGCCACAGGGATCCTTATGTATTTGAATTGGCATAACTGCTCAAAATATTATCATACAATGAAAAAAATAAACCCAGTTCCTATGTCCTAGTTTTAACTTTATATGGGGAGCCTAGCAGGAAAAATTTTATAATAAACAGTTTTTGGTTTGTGGAATCACTTCATATATATCGATTACCTAGCTTATCCTTGTGTCCCCTTTTATATAACATCCTTCATAGTCCTGAGGTAGCCATAAGCTATATAACCACCAGGTATTTCTTACAGAGGTCTGAATTAAAGACCAGTATAACAAAAGTGAATTTATTCCTTTAATAATTACAGAGATTTAGACACAAAATGAAGCTAGAATCAAGTGCAGCTGAGGCAACTTGTCTGAACTTTCAAAAACACCAAAGACCTGCTAACTTTTACAGATCATGGAAAGGAAATTAACAGTGCTATGAAAATAAATAAATAAATAATGATGACTTGAGGAGAAAAAAAACAATATTTGTTTTTCCTTTGTAAATATAATAAGACAGAAGCACTGCTTCTGCTCAGGGAAATCTAATGGAAAAAACCTTTGCCTCATCAGGAAATTTTCTCTTGTCTATAACAACCAAAGTTTTCTTGAATGTCTAGCAAAATATTTTAAATGCCTTTAAAGAGAGATTACCTTGTATGCTACCTGTTCCTTACCTCTTTTACTCTTTCGGACTGTCTCAAGTCTGGAAAGTCCTCTTTTCTCACCTTCACTTCATAGAATTTCCTCTCATCCTTCAAGATACAGCTTAAACACAACTTTATAAACCAGCAGCATCAAACTTAAAACTAAATGGGAACTATTAATCTACACATAAGGATCCCTGTGGAGAGTATACGGATTTAGTTGTGAAATGTAATGTTATTTTTGTTTTATTAGATTTTATTTCTTTTGCCAAATATTTCCCATTTTAATTTTGACTTGATTTAGGTAGCTCTAGGGAGTGTTTTGGACCTGTGAATGTTTGATACCTCTTTTCTATATGAACTCAACTGTTAATGCCCTCCCTTTCAAACTACCTTGTATTTAATTATATTCTATTATTTTCTTTATATTCATTCTCTATGCATTTCTGAGTCTCTAAACTTTTTTTCTGTCATCCATGACTTTTGCAAACCTCCCTAAAAATTCCCATTTAGTTTCTTATACTAACCCATAATTTATTGAAACCACAATGAAGAAAGTTACAACATAGAAGGGATAACTATATCAATCTAAAGATATATATGTCTGAGTACAAATCCACCTATTCATAATAAGGTGTATATTATGAGTATCAAGTGAGTGTTACAAGTAATAAGTACTAAAAGAATTTGTAAGGAAGGAATTATGGGGAAGAGGGCCAGAGGACGTAAATCTTAAAGTGGCTTTGAATCTTAGCAAAATGTGAATGGAAAAGAAAAAATGGAAAAACCAGAGGAAATAGTGTGAGTAAAGATGAGAATAGTCAAAGAATATTTAGGGGAGAGTAAAAAGATCTGCTTGGCTAAAGTAAGGTCTTTCGGGAAATAATTTGAGGTATTAGAATCATAGATTTAAAGTTGGTATGAGTCTTGGAGATTATCTGATTCAGTTTCCTGATTTTATAGATGAGGAAACTGGAATGAGGAAGCAACCTTGGGAGACAGATGCTGCTGTGATCTACAATTTACATTTAAGCAAATCAAGGTCAATGGCAGTTAAATGAGTTAAGACCCACAGTTAGTAAGACAGTGAATTCCTTGAAAGCTGGGATTTTTTTTTCTTTTCTTTGTATCCTCCAATTCTTAACACAATACCTAATACATAGTCTGTATTTGATGATTGCTTGCTGACTGGCTATTTCTATCCCTATTCCTACAAGAGATTGTTCCTTATGAGGGAAGGATGCAGGGAAAGGCAAAGAAAGGATGAATAGGACCTATCTGGAAGTTGAAGTGCTATGAAAATCCTGTTTTAATGATTTTTTAAACAATAATAGCTTGTACTTATAAAGTGCAAGTTTTGAAGACCTGGGTTTAAATCACACTTTGATTTCTTAATACTTTTACGGCCCAAGAAAAGTGATTTCACCTTTCTAGGCCTCAGTTGATTTTGCAAAAATTATTAAGTTTAATTAAATAATATCCAGGTAATCCTCTAAGACCAATCTGCATTGGTAAAGGAAGTTTCTTCATTGACAATTCTATCAGTGAAATCATAGATCTAGCCTCAAAAATGGAAATTATATGAAAGTCCAATCTCCCTTTCTCCTCTATTTCATACTTTTGAATGTAACTCTTGGCCAAATTCAAGCTGAAGGATTAAAGGAAAATTGAATAACTTGAATTTTTAGGGACCTCCCACTTGCATCACTAACATTTTCAAGGAAAAAAATGAAATACTTGCTTCTTCTATGCTGTAATTGCTCATTCCATTATAAATGTAAATTGCTAAGTTCTCTTCAAGGGTTCTTTTAAGAATGTAGGATATTGCCTTTGGTGAATTTCTGTGTTATGCAAATACGGTGTCATTTTCAATGAACATGATGAGTTGATTCACTATTACATTAAAAGGCTAAGGAAAATAGAAACTCATCCTTTACTCCTCTGTTAAATGATCTCAAAATTGTTTTTTAGAGTGGACAGTCCTGGTCCCACAGGAGAAGGCAAGTAGGGATTACCTGCTTGAAGTTACAATGGTAAGGGTACAGAAATGTCAATAACCTCTTTATATAGGCAATCATATATACTGAGTTCCAAAGGGGAAAATGACAAAAAAGTACTGGAAGTCTCTTTTTTTCTGAGTCTTTCTGCATTCCAACAACCATTCAATGACATCAACAGAAACTGTTAGAGTTCAATGTACAAATAGTTATGGGTATATTCAAGAAATTCTTGAGATAACCTATACTGGAGTTTCCTCATTACAATTCTTTCCCTCTGTCTTAAGTATAACCCTTGTCCCAAAGCCCATTGATATAAAATGTTCTCTTTATGGTGGAGATGAATATCCTGCCTTGTGTGAGGGGAGCTGGGGAACTGACTAAGTTGGTTGAGAGGGGGTGAGATATAGACTTCTGTCTTTTGTTGAACTTGATATCTTCTATAAAAAATTTTGGCTTCCATATTTTACTAGCTGTTTGACTTAAGAAAAAAGTTTAACCTTGTGAACATAAGTTTCATCTGTTAAATGAAGAAGTTTAATTAGGTTTTCCTAAGTTCCACAAATTCTAAGCACTACAATTTACTTTACAACAAAATTGGGAAAGCAACAGTACAAATTTTGCCATCTCTCATTTGGAAGTGCAAAAAATTCAAACTATGGAGCCTCCAACATCAGAGCATAAGTCTCATAACTTCAAATCTAATGCTTACTACACCATTCTGCCTTATGAGAAATAGGTGTAGTAGGTAATATTTTCCATCAATAGAAATGTTCAAGTAGAGTCTGGAAGTCAACTTACTAAAAATATTGTAGACTAGATTTCTGAATTCAGAGAAAGTTGGATTAAATTAATTGTAAATTATTCAACTTTAGGATTACATATCACTTTTAAGATAAACTTGGACATATAATAATATCACAATTTTTTATAAAAAGCTTCAAGTCTTGTTGTTGAGTATTTTAAATGCATGGTATCAATTGATTCTCACAACAATTCTATGAAATAAATACTATAAGTAGTCTTATCCTCCTTTTATAGATGAAAAAGCAATGTGACACAGTGAATCCAGCCTCAGACATTTAATATTCATGTGACTGTGAGCAAATTAACCTCTGCTTATTTCTGTTTTCTCATCTGTAAAATGAGGATAATAATAATATCTGCCTCACAGAGTCCTTGTTAGGATTGAATTAGGCAATATTTGTAAATTACTTTGCAAACTTTAAAATGTTATATGTTAGCTGTTATAGTAATGATAATTATATAAAAATAATTAAAGTTAATATATCATTGATTTATTATTGACATTGTATTCTATTGTAATTATATTAAATATACTATCTAATAATTAGTATGTTTGTTTTGTTATGATACTTATTATATTACTATTACTATGTATTATTATGTTATCATCATTATTACTACTATGTTATTAAAGTCCATGGTTGCAGAATTAATAAAGGTCAGAAGTTAGATTTAAACTCATTATTTCTTCCATGCCAGCTGATTTTTTCCCCACTGTGCCATACTGCTTTAGAGTCTCTTAGAACCTGAAGAAATGTCGAGGGATTATCTTCTTTAACCTACTCATTAATAGATGAGCAAATTGAGGTTTAGAAAAATTCATTGCTTCCTTAAGTTAATATAATAATAATAATGGTTGATTTCCTTAAGTCTGAACCAACTGAGAGTGCAAGACTGGTTTAACAACAAATTCTTTGGGCAGGAAATGTATGCTTGACACATTTGTAAATTTAATCTGCATTATTAACATTTTCTGCATCACAATCTTGTTCTAAACAATCAATGAAATGATAAACACCTGTTTAGTAGCATTCCCTATTTCTAAGGTTTAGATGATTATACTGATAATATAATGATGGCCTCTCCTAAGCTAATTCAAGATGGCTCCAACCCATCTCTTGTATAAGAGAGGTCTCCAAAATACATAAATGAAGATGAAGTTGCGCAAAATTACTTTCTTTTTTTTTGCTGAGGCAATTGAGGTTGTGACTTGCCCAGGGTCACACAGCTAGGGAATGTTAAGTGTCTGAGACCAAATTTGAACCCAGGTCCTCCTGACTTCAGGGCTGGTGCTCTATCCACTGCACCACCTAGCTGCCCCTTTCTATGGCATGGGAGCAGAAACACAGAAATCAACTGGGAGTCTTCTAGGTACCCTATCAGTTCTAGAAATATATGATTATGATTATGATTATTCAGTGGGCATTTATTAAGGACCTTTTATGTGATAAAATATTCCAAGCATTGTTTTAAACCCTGGGACATGACATTTCCTAATCTCAAAAAATCTTACATTTTAATAATTCTGTACATAATTTAATAATAATAAGCTGGGTTCCATTTTGAGTAAATAATGAGTACTAAGAAGTTATTGCATTATTTGAGTCTGCATTGCATATTTACACAGGATTAGAATCAATTGTCATATTTTATATAGTTGCAACATGAAAAGTGCTAATTAAAATATATGCAACTATCACTTCAGGGAATACACACACATACAGCAATTTCAGGTGACTTTATTAGTGGCAGGCAGATTTGTCACCTCTTATATGAGTTGACCTTTAAATTAAGCTGTCAAAGACAGGGTTTCTAAAAGGTATAAATACAAAAGTAGAGTGTTGCAGAAATGGAAGTTAGCCTGGCTAATAGACTTGGGGCCTTTCTCTAAATTTCTGGTTATTGTGTGGACACATGCATCACTAATCAGAGCTAATGGATGCTGCATTGATGCTCTTTTAGGAAATATTTGAATGATGCTTCCATTCACCATGGGTAGCAATTTTGGCTTAATGCTGGAATAATAGCTAAGATCTGATTTCTGGATCCATTGAAATTAACACACAGAGAGAACTAGAAATAATAAATGTTGTATGCAATAATAGGCTGGGTAGGATAATGATTATTCTCAGGAGGCCAATAAAATGAGGAGGATATAAAGCAACATTACAAAGATAGGAATCCAAACACTAAATGGGTATGACTGATTTTAGTGGCATTGCTAGAATATCGTGTAATATGGAAGAAAAGAAGGGTTTGCAATCTCTTCTATCGATTCACATCTTACTATTCCAAAATTTAGAAGGTTGGCAGTTCTACCAAAATAACTCTTTTGTCAAACATGTGAAAATAGACATTGAAGTGTATTTCCAAGAAAGATGCCAGTTCCAACCCTATCTCTGACACTAGATACTGAGAGTATCGCTTAACTTCTTGTGTCTTAGTTTAATCTAGAAAAAAGAAATAATAGCACCCACCTTGATGATCAAAATAATAATATTTGTAAAGCATTTAATTCAATGTATTTCTTAGTTTAAGTCCTCGGATCTATTCATTGTAGTAACTAACTTCCTTCCTGGGAAACTATCTAAATACTTACAAGCTTCAAATTAAAGTATGTTTAGAGGGGGAGGTTCAATAGGAACTATATTAGAATAGGCAGATTACACTGTATACAGTAAAGGAAAAAATGAATCCGAGATTTGAATCCCTAACTTGATTTAAACTCTAACAGGAATAGAATTCAAATTATGAAAGTCAGAAATATAATTAAAATAAGAGCTAAAAAAAGCATAGAGATTAATGCCATTAGAGGTCACAAAACTACTTAAACAGTTTTACAGCATTAGCACAGGGTCATAGGAAAGCTATAAGGTCCTCTGAGGCTGAGACCATTTTGAAGTTATATAACCTAAAGTCCATTTCTTCCATTTAGAAGAATGATGGGAGAAGAGATTCAAATTGTACTACCTTTGTCTGTGTGCATTTTATTTTTCTCTGTCAGATTATAAACTTTTATTTATATATGTATTTCACCTTGCTAAAATGTGTTACGCACATTAATAGTCAAAGATATTTGAAGAATTGAATGGAACTGACTAAGACAACTCCTTAAATCTTTTCTAGCCCTAAAAATCCAAAATGCTAATGATGGCTCCTTTCTCTGTTATGTCAGGCTTCTGGAAGAGATGCTAATGAGTAGTGAAAGCTGCAAATATAAGGAAGGAGAGCAAAGGTTCTCAGTAATCCACAACATACTAGCTTGTTTAGCGGCCCTTGAAAACTGGAGAGCTGATTGCAGTTTTTCACTTGCAAGCCATAGCTATTTAAAAAACAACATTATTTGTATTTTGAAGAGATTTCTTGGATTGTAGTTCTAATAATGACATCTATATAACAAATGACATGATTCATGATTCTTATTGAGTCCAATGTCCACCCTATTAGACTACATATACTTTCTTGCTGAAAAGCACAAGTCTCTTTTAAGAGTCACTTGTGAGTCACATAAATGTCAAATTAAACCTAACAATAATAGCACCTAAGGGGAAAATGGCAAGTGATTCTTAAGAAATGCAAAGAAATCTGTATGTTGTTTTATTCCTCTGAAATTGGGTACAGTTTCAATCTTCTTAAACGATGAAATGGGGATGGGACATGGGAGAAGGAGCTGTTATGTTTTAATCCTTGATGACAACAAGATCAACAAAAAAGGAAGAATGATTCCTTGACAGTTTGTCTTACATCACCATCATTACTGCCAATTTTCTCTGACTCTTCCTGTTTTTGCCCCAGTCAGTGTCTGACCCTTGTCTCACAATGTACAGGACAGCAGAACAAAACAGATAGTAATTTGAAATCATTTTAGCCATTTTCTTTGACCTTTTCTTCATGATTTCACAAGTAATAAAAAAGTTGCCATAGGGACTCATTTAAACTTTAAACATGATTCTTTTGAAACTATAAACAACCAAAATGGCACCTATACCATGCAAAATCACTGTTTTCTGATTGCAGTACTATTGATGAAATGAATAAACAGGAGGAAGCAATTAGATAATTCACAGAATGAGTAACTGACTCCAGGATAGCCTTCTAGTTGATCTCCTTGCCTCAGGTCTCTCTATGACCCCAATTCTTACTCCACTCAGCTGCCAAAGTGATTTTCTTAAAGTATAGACTTGATAGATTGTTCACCTCCTTACTCAGTAAACTCCAGTAATTAATTATTACCTTTTGGATGATACATTCCTCTGTTAGTCATTTAAAAGTCACTACAACTTGGCCCTTTTGTACCCTTCCATTCATCTTCACTTTGATATTCCATGAATTCAATGATATCTTTACTGCTCATCAAATGATACCTCACTTCACATCTATGTATCTTACACTTGCTTTTGTGTGAGAAATGCTCTGTTTCCTTACTTATCTCCCTAATTGTCTGGTTTTATTTAAGGGCTGTATTCAAATCCTACCTTCTGCAGAAGGCTATTTCATGTTTTTAGCTGCCCCTTTCCTCACACTAGACTTTAGTGTCTTCCTCTCTGAGAGAAATAACAAGTTCATGCAATTTGTATTAGATATCTTCTATCTACTACAAATTGCATGAACTTGTTATTTACATACTAACTTCTTACTAGAATTCAATCTTTTTGAGTGAAGGGACTGTTTTTATTTTTGTTTCCCTTCCCCCTTTCTTTAGTTTCCAAACATTTAGAACAGTTTCTGTAATGTAATAAAAGAGATCAAGACTAGGGACTGGAAAGACCTGTGATTTTATTGGTATTCTCTCCCAGGAGAGAAAACTCCCTCCACTAATATAGATTAGCATCTTCTCTTACATGAAAAATCTGAGAGAATTATCTAGAGCACTGAAAGGTTTCATGGCCTTCGCAAGATCAATTATCTAAAATGTGTCAAAATATAGCAAGGTATTATTGGCTTCAAGGCCAGCTTTCTATGTACTATGCCACAAATTCTTACCTCAGAAATAATTTTTTTGTTGAATAATCCAAGACAATTCTGAAGGATTTATGATGGGAAATGCTATTCATTCTCAGAGAAAGAACTGATTTTGTTGAAATGCATATTGAAGCATACTTTTTTTAAACTGTATTTTTCTTGAGATTTTTTTTTGAAGGGGGGAAATCTGTCTTTATTCACAACATGACTTTTATGGAAATGTTTTGCATAACTTTACATGTGCCTTCTCAATGAGGGGAGTTTGGAAAAGAAACTGGAACTCAGTTTTAAACACAAATGTTAAAAATTATTTTACATATAACTGGAGAAAAATAAAATATTAAATAATAGAAAAAATAAATGATTGCTACATAACCCACTAAAGAAAAAAACAATAACCCATTTTCACACCCAACATCTAGTCTCTGACCTACTGAGTTTTCATTTGACCAGAATGGCAAATCTGAAAATGAAACCATAAAAAAACTTTATTCAAGAGGATAGAAAGCTAATAAGAGTTTAGTAGAGTTCCTTTCAAAATAATTATATGTAGAAACATAGCATTTGGATGAGTTTCAGTGTAAAGCCAACATCAATTTGCTAACAAGGACTTTACATTATTTGCTATCTGTGGCATTAAAAATGTAAATTAAACAATTCATTAGCCAACCTATTAGAGATAAGAAGGCATTTTGTTAATGATCTGCCTCATTATATCAGTTTGGGTTTTATTATCCATTCCATAAATCATGCTGAAAAAATACAAAAGGATAGAATATGACATCATTTGTCACAACTGAAAAAAATGTGATGGATTAGGTATAAATTAAAGGAAGAAGAGGAAAATCAGTCCATTTTCAAGGCAAATATTTTTTCTGGCCAAAAAACAGAATCTTCTCTCCTCATCATTAGTAATAAAAACTCATGTACAGAATGAAAATCTCTTTGAAAGTTTGCAGGAATTATCAAAATTGCTCCTACACAGACAATCATCATAAGACTCATGGCATCCAAGATTATATCTAAAAAAACCAAAGAAAACAAAACAAAACAAAACCAACAAGTTTTAAAGGGAAAATGAATGTCTCTCTGTGCCTCTATAAATCAGACTTAAGTCTAGCAGAGGGATAAGCAGGTACTAAGCAAAGAGATTCAGTAAAGAGATGCAGTAAGTGATGAGTGATGAAATTAATATGTTAGTGATTCTGTCTTTTTTAAAATAGTGACTGCAGAAGGAGATCTTTTTGGTATAGTGAAAAGAATTCAGGGCTTGGAATTAGAGAATTTGGGTTGAAAGTTATGGGGAAGTTTTTTTTTTTAATCTAGACAGAAGTCTTTGCTTAGCAATCATGCTTATTTTTTAAACATCTTCCTGTAAAATACTCACATATTCTATGTATGTAATAAAGGTTTGCAACCTGGAATTTGTAATTCAGAAGTACAAGTCTTTCTCTCTCAATCCTGAGAGCAATTTGCAAATATTATAGTCTTTGAGCCAAGAGATAGTCCTAAATCATGAAGAGTTATTAAAAGAGGCACACACAGTCAGAAGGAGTGGGACATTCCAAAAGTTGAACTGTAACAGCATTGGGGAGATAGCAGTCCCATCCCACTTCCACCCCCAGGACTTATGTTACAGAAGCAGAAAATTGGTGGCCAAAAGAGAATCTGAGAGACTTGAAGGAGTAACCAAGATGAAAACGGGATTGCAGCAGAGAAGTGAGATGGATGGAGGAATCTCAGAATAGAATAGTCCATCTGATATCACAGGTTCTAACTAGTTAGCCAATGTGGAAAATGACAAAAAAAAGTGCTTTATTCTTAACTTCCCTTCCACATGCCTATCTGTTAACAGGAACTATAATATACTTTGCTCACTTCTTCCATGCAACTACTTTCTATATCCCAATTTTTTGCTTAAATATAAAAAGGTCAGAGGTTAACAAGAGATAAACCTGTTTGAATTAGGTCAAAAAATTATATCCCTCTCTAAATGTTAGGTATATGCTTATGTAGGGGCTATGAAGTATAGCAAATCATATTATATTACTAACTTTTCATCACCAAACAGCAGTGGAGTGGACACAGCAGACCAGAAAAGATTTTGATTGCCTCTAGGCTAGCAAACAAGGTTACTATTAGAACAAAGTATAGCTGTTTGCTCCCAAACAAAAAGAGTATATTATATGTACATATTAAAAATATATGTACTGCATGCATATATACAAATATACAAAATCTAAATATCCACATAGACACCTCATACCCTCAGATATATATGTGCATGTGTGTGTATGTGTGTGTCTGTGTGTGTAATTTTTTTAAACAGCTGGATAAAGACAATTTGAATGTTTTGAGTTTATATGGAAAACTAAGTCAATTATTCTTTGGTGCTTCCCAATCCCTTATAGGATATTAGACTTAGAGCTGTATGAGACCTTAGAAAACAACTTCTTTTTATAAATGAGAAAAATGATGCAACATGTTGTCACTTGCTCAAGTTTATACAGCTGGTATTTGAGGCAGGTTTTTAACTTATACCTTACTGACTCCATACCAAGGATTTTATCCACCAAGTAATTCAGCTACCTTATCCCTTCCCTTTCCCCACTCCACCACCATCTTATCCAAGTTTATTGAAGAGAAACAGTTTAAAATGAAACAATAGGGAAAGTAAGAAATTGCATTCAGGTATAGTTTCCAAAATCTATAGGTTCTGCCTTGCCCTATTAGCAACATAAAAAGAACAGTTATAAATTCTCATAGCACAAGCCTCTTTAAGTGCAAAGAAAACTTAGTTGTTTGGAGGAATGTACATATATATATATATGCATATATATGTATGTATATATATATATATATATATATATATTTCCTTCCTTGCTAGTTTCACTAATTTCCCTCTGTCAATGGGTGAGTCAAGTCAACAATTATTTGCTAAGGGCCAGTTACTATTAGGAGCAAGAATTGCAATTGATGTTCACTTTCAGACTATTTGTGGTTGTAATATGACCCCAAATTGAAGGTTTTATTAAATCACAAAATAAAATATTAGTAGGAATGAGAATAAATATTTCTTGCTTATCCTTCTAATACCTTGGCCTCAAGCATAAAAAGGTATAAAATGACAGAATCCTAAAAGTAGGAAGATTTTCCCAAAAGTCACAAAGTTTAGCCTGATAGAAAAATTTTTCATATAATCTTCCAAGGGAAATGGTTACCTAGTCTATTTTGGATGAAGTAAATTAAAGAAAATTAATTATTCTATCAAAAACTTAATTTAAAATAAATCTGTTTCAAGAGAATGATTAACATTTGAACTAGCCTGCCAAGTTGGCCAAGATCAACTCTTTAGAGATATATATGTATATTTATGTTAAAAACCCTACTGAACCAGTCCAAGAATTACTCCCCAAACCTATTTTCCTTGTTTGCTCATGCAAAACTGAACTTAATTCTATTAAACCATTATTTTTGAGCCCAGTATATACAAGACCTTGTCGTATGTGTTATAGAAAAATTAATAGAAATTACTCCTGGTCATAAGAAGCTTACAGTCATTTTTCTTGAAATTACTCAAATTCATGAGGCAATGAGATATATCACACAATTATGACCTAAATTACTAACAAAGTACCAAAATTTATGGCAAAAGCAAAAAAAAAACTGTGACCAGTAATAAAACAAGAATAATATATTAGAATAGGCTTTATAAAAGAGCTTGGCCTTTGTGACCCGATAGTGTTATAAAAGAGATATGAGGATAGAGAGTATTCTAATAAGGAGAAAAAAAGAAAACCAAAAATCAAAATCAAAATGACAAGCAATCAGTACTGAGTGTGACACTTGCAGGTGACAATAGACCAATTTTAATTGGATAAAAGGATAGATATAGTGATGGGAAATATCCATCCTAGAAACACAACCAGCCTAAGTACTATCTAAAGTTATATGCTCTCTACAACAGTATCAGACACATAGTCATAATTACATTAGATTTAGTTAGAAAGGATCTTAGAAATCAGACAAGGTAAAATGGCAGCCAAAATAAATTTGAGCCCTTCATTTTTAAGATGAGGAGACTGAATCCCAAAAACAGGAAATGCCTTTCCTAAAGTCATTAAAGTATTAAAAGAGCTCAGATTTTACTCAGGGTCCTCTCACTTTAAAACTAGTGCTTCCACTATATTATTCTGGTGTTAGCTAAATTAAACAATAATGTGTTTTTTTTAATTTCATTTCACATGTTGTCCTCCATTTCTATGTCCCCCAGATTTCTGACTTCCATTTAAAATTATCTACATCCACTTCAATTGTATTAGGGTTACTTTTTCAAACTTTTGTTCTAACTTGTAAAGCATTTGATTTTGTATATCATTTGTATACCATTTCCCTTAAATGACTTTGTAGTCTTGCTTTTTTATAATGTGCTTTTTCAAATGGTAAATCTTCATAATCCAGATTTTTAAAAAAATCTAAACAAATGTACATAATATTAATTATTAACACCAGCCTTTTTTGTAAAACCTGCTGGAGCTCCTTCAAAGCACTCAACTTGGCCATAAAGAGAAGTGGAATATCAACAAAGACAATAAATGCTTCAAATTTGTTTTTAAATTATATTTAGTACTTAAAACAGTCATGTACGCTAGAATGAGGCAATGTCCCAGTTGTATTATGTATCTGATAATTAAAATCACTAGTTATGATACATAAGGAAAATCATGTAAAATCTATAAACCTTTTGGAATCAGTGGTCTTAGTGCATAAATCTTTGCTAAATGGGAATCTATGAAATTAAAGAATAGTGAGTTCTGTGCCCAGATGTCCAGAATTTTCCTTCTCTTTAACATTAATTTATCTTATATCATGAGGGGAGTTAATAGGGTTCATATTGTGGAGGGAGGAGAAAGGAAATAAGCATATATTAAATTCCTACAATATAGCAGGAAAACACAAAATGGGGGGGATTTACAGTAACTTTCTTTAATAAAGGTTTCATTTCTCAATTATATGAGGAATAGAGATAACTGTATATATATATATGTGTGTGTGTGTTCTTTTGAAAACTGCCTTTTCAAATCTTCTCTGTTCTTATATGAAACATATATCTGATATGAACAGGCAGTTTTCAGAAGAAGAACTCAAGTTATCAATAGTCACATAAAAATTCTCTGAATCATAACTGATTAGAGAAATGTTAATTAAAACAACTTTCAGATACCATTCATAACTATCTGATTGACTAACATGATACAAAAAGAAAATGAAAAATGCTGGAAGAGGTATGAAACAATTAGGACACTAGTTATGAACTAGACCAAACATTCAGGAAGACAATGTGAAACTTTATTTTCATCATTTGACCCAGCAATATCACTACTAGGTCCATCAGAAAAGTGACATGATCAGATAGACCAATGAGAAAGATATTTCTGGCTGCAGTATGGAATAGAGGTATGGAAGAGTGAAATGATAAGAAGGAAGGGTTTTCAAATACTCTAAGCAGATATCTATGGGAGTTTTATTAACATGGTCCAATTGTAATAGGGGAAAGGATATAGATTAAAGAGATATAAGGATATAATCAACAGGAATTGCCAGCTGAATGGCTAAGAGGTGAGTAGAAAGGGTCAAGGATTATGCCAATGTATTTGAAATGGGAATTATGTGAATGATGATTCCAAAGGTAAGAATATTGTAGCCAGAAAGAGTAGATTAAGGGAAAAAGAGAGGAGGCAGCTGTTGTAATAAAGAATTCTGGAATCTTGGCCAATGGGACTGCATTTCAAACCCAGATTCAGTCCCACTTGATTACCTATGTGATTTTGACCAAATCTCTTAAGTTTTCTGGGACTCAGTTTACTCATTTATAAAATAGGGGAGGTAGGGTAGGGGAAAATTGGATTGAATGATTTCTAAGGTTTCCTCAAACTCTAGATTTTTAATTCTATAGCTCAATTTTAGAAATAATGAGCTTGAAATAATCCTTTACATAATTTCCCAGAAAGAGCTAAAGATGTAGTCCTGGAGTCAGTTCTAGAGGCTAAGATTTGGGATTTCATCAGCACAATGGTGATAACTGATGCCATAAAAATAAATGAGATTTCCTAGGGAAAGAAGAGAAGGAATCTATATTTGGGCCCCTTTTCTCACAAAGGTTCCTATAACATTGACTTTTATGAAAACCCATTAGGTAGTTAGAGGGTCTATTCTTGGCTTTCTTCACTTCTCTCCTTATTTCTTAGAGAGAAAGAGAGGGAGAGAGGGGGAAAGGGAGAGGGGGGGAGAAGAGGGGGAAGAGGGAGAAATGGAGAGGAAGAGAGGGAGAAGGGAAGAGAGAGAGAGAGAGAGAGAGAGAGAGAGACAGGGGGAGGAGGGGAAAGAGAAGGGGGAGGGAAAAGAGGGAGAGGGGCAAAGGGGAGAGAGGGGGAGAGAGAGGGAAAGGGAGAGAAGGGGAAAAGGGGGAGAGGAAAAGAGGAAAAGAAGGGGAGAAGGAGGAAGAAGGGGAGAGGGAGAGAGGGGAAGGGAAAGGGAAAGGGAGTAGGGGGAGGGGAAAAGATGGAGAGGAAGAGAGTGGGAGAGGGGGAAAGAGGGGAAAAGGAATAAAGAGGGGGAAAGGAATAAAGAGGGGAGAGAGAAGAGAGAGGAAGAGGGGGAGAGGAGGAGAGAAAATATTAGTCAATATGCAGGTCCTTAGATGCTCTGTCCTGAAGAGAATTTTTCCATGTTATCTTCACAGCATCCCTAGCACAGCATCAATCTGTGCTAAAAAACTGTCAAGATTTATGGTGAATGGAGAGGAAGTGCTCCATAATGTCTCCCTCCTCTACTCTACCTCATTTCACTTAGCAGCTAAATGTCTGCAGTAAAGGATAAACTCATATAGAACCAGGAGTGAATGGAAAGTATCTGGGTCTTTAATTGATTTACATCTCAGTGCCTTATGCCTAGTAACAAGAGCCAATATTCTATCTGGGGGGCCAAAGCACAAAGTCATAGTATTTGCCTTTCTCTACCCAGAGACTTTCATTATTGTTAGCAAGAAGACTTCACTTTCTAGTCTGATGCATCTAACTATTGTCAACCAGCTCTCATGCCTATTTTGTACTCAAAACAACACTGGAATTTATAATCATATCCCAGAATGCCATACAAAACTAATGAGACACACACACACACCATTATTAACTTTCCATTAAGAGTATACTCTGGAAACATATTATTCCCTGGCAAGAGACAGGGAGCTATAGGACATCATACAACAATAAGGATGGTCAATGAATAATGCAATGAAATTTTTTCCCTGCATGGCTTTCCTCCCAGGCTCATCCCTATTTTACAAAACCTAAGTTGAATTTAACTCCCTTTTACTAAGAGACTAAAAAAATCATTGCTTCCTGTAGCAAGGTCATAATAAAAATTCACAAAACCTTAGAGTTGCAAAGGCCTCAGAGAGCATTTACAAATAGGTTCTCATTAGTGCAAATAATGTATCCCATAACATGGTTGCATGAATTCAAATTTAGACTATTCAAAGTTGTAAGTATACATAAAATGAAGTAATTGGTTCCAGTCTAATAGAAAGTCAATGTAAATTCCAAAAATACAGCTATTTTGTGTTATTCATTATTCACACTAATCAGGACCCAGTTGTAAGTATAATTATACCTGGATAAGAGCCTGTCTATCTTTCCTGACAACCATCTAGACTCAGCTTGAAGATTTCCTGAGATATGAAATTCACTACCTCACGGAGCAATTCTGTTTTTGAATTACTTTGTTAGTTTTTTTTCTTTTTTTAATTGGAAAGGCATTCTATCAGTTAGTCCATAAATATATGTATTTTGGATAGGTATTAGAGATATACAATGCACTGGATCCATAATTTAGCAGACTTGACTGAATTTGAGGCACTGAAAAACTTTCAATGAATCCAAACAACTCATTGCTCATGTTCCCCATCTTTTTTCTAACAAGTATTTTCCAAGTCATTCTACAAGACTAAAAATCTTAAAAAAATTAAAATCCCCAAAGAACCAAAAATGGCAAGAAGGAAAAAAGAAAGTCCCAAGGTGGATTCACAGAAACCATTCCATCTCTCATCTCCAAGTAAATCCCCTCACATGCCTGGAATGCATTTCATCCTTATATTTGCCTCTTAGGATCCCTAGATTACTTAAAAGCTTAGCTCCAGTGTCTCATTCAGTCAACAAGAATTTCATAAACATCTACAAAGTTCTAGGCATTATACTAAGTGTTGAGGATACAAAGAAAGACAAAAGATAGTTCCTGCTCTCAAGGAGCTAACAGTATAATGGGAGAAGATCACATACAAACAATTGTGTATATAAAAAATATATAATATAAATTAGAGGTTTATCTCAGAGAGAAGGTACTTTCTTGGGGGAGGATTGAGAAAGGGCACTTGGCTAAAGTAGGATTTAAACACAGCAGTAAAGGACACCAAGAGACAGAGAGAAGGGAAGAGGACATCCAGGCTTGAGAGATCATCAGTGAAAAAATCATGGAATCTGAGGTTGAAGTATTTTATGGGATAAAGCTAATATCATTAAATTGTAGAGTATATGGAGGAGAGTAAAGTGCAAGACTCAACAGGTAAGAATCTTACACTTTAAAGGGGGGCACGTTGTAAAGGGCTTTGAAGACATGTTTTTATAGAGGTAACAAAGAGTCAAAGTTTTTTCAATAGAGAAATAATATGGTCATATTTATGCTTTAGGAAGATCAATTTGACATCCATGTAAAAGACGGGGGGGTGGACAGGAATAGAAAGATACTTGAATAATTGTTTAATAATTTGAATAATTGAAGCCACATCTTCTATCTCTACTTGAAGCCTTTCCTAATCCACCCTGCTTCTGGTGCCTTACTTCTGCCAAAAAAATAAAAAGACCATGTATTTTACATATATATATGTATGTATATATGTATACATACATATATATATATATAGGTTTCCTCCATAGAAAATAAGTTCCTTCAAAGAAGGCACCATTTTGTTTCAGTCTTCATATCCCTAGTACATATAATATTGGCAGGTGTTTCAAGAACACTTAATACATATTTACTATTTGACTGAACTTTTACTAGTGATGACATACATGTTAGAAACCATATAAGAGTTATCATCTAGGACACAGAAACTTACAGGTCCCTATGTCTCTGAAAACAGTTGCATAAAACTCCTCAAGTTTAGGTTAGTGCTGACTCTATTCTGGAATCAGAGCCCAACTTTAACAAAGAATTAAAAGTCCAGAAAAAGACAGGGAAAATGAGCAAAAAACAGAAAAAAAAATTCTAACCATTGAAAGTTATTATAGTGACAAGGAAGAAGTACATTTTATTGCTCTCCATGTGCTCTATAATTTAATGACATTAGCCTCTCTGCTATTCCTCTCAAAAGATACTTCATACTCAGATTCCATGCTTTTTCACTGATTCTATTCCATATCTGGAATTCTCTCCCTTCCCCCATCCATTACTGCCTCTGCCTTTTGGATTCCTTCAGAAGGGAACAATACATCAGAGACAGTTACCCTAAGTATTGCCCCAGAATCAATAAATGTTAAAAGATGTCAAAATTCTCCAGTGTAGAGTATAATCTTTAGGTAATATATCTGGGGAAACATGTGGAAGAAGTATTGACCTTGTTTTGTTTGATTCCAGAGAACAGTTTCAATCAGTGAGAAGAAGACAAAAACATTTAATTACCATAATATTTAAAAATAATTATGATCCTGTCTGTATTAGGATCATTTGTGCAAATCAGAATTTGGCCATACCTTTTTGTAGTGTGTAATTCAGGTAGGAAAAATGAAGAATCATTGGAAAAAATCTGATTATAGAAAGTTATTATGATGACAAGGAAGATCTAATTTACACTCAGAAGACAAAAAAGTCAAAAATCATACTCATATGTCTAAAGCCTCCAAGAAAAAAATGTGAATTTCTCTTAGGCCATGAAGAACTTTTAAAAAAAGATTTTGAAAATTGATTAAGAAAGGAAGAAGAAAAATGAGAAACAGAAATAAAAGTGATGCAAGAAAATCTTGAAAAAACAAATCAATAGCTTGTAAGGAGGCACAAAAAATACTGAAGAAAATAATACCTTAAAAAACAGAGTAGGCCTAATGGCAAAAGAGTTACAAAAATCTAATGAGGAGAAGAATACCTTGAAAAGTAGAATTAGCCAAGTAGAAAAAGAAATACGAAGCTCAATGAAGAAAATAATGTCTTAAAAATTAGAATTGAGCAACTGAGAGCTAATGAGTATAAGAAATCAAGAAACAATAAAACAAAACCAAAAATATGAAGAAAAAAACAGAAGACAATGTAAAATATCTCATTGGGAAAACAACAAACCTGGAAAACAGATGCAAGAGAAATTATTAATAAATTATTGTACTACCTGAAAGCCATTATAAAAAAAAAAGACCTTGGATATCAGCTTTCAAGAAATTGTCAAGGAAGATTGCCTGATATTCCCAGACGTTAAGATAGAAATTGACAGAATCTACTGTTCACCTCCTGCAAGAGATTCAAATGAAAACTCCCAGGAATAGATAACTAAATTCCAGAACTTCCAGGTAAAAGAGAAAATATTACAAGCAGCCACAGTGAAGCAAGTCAGGATAACACAAGTCTTAGCAGCTTCTATATTAAAAGATCAGAGTTAAGAAGATGACATTCAAGAGGGCAAATGACCTAAGACTACATCTGAGATTACGCCACATTAAAAATAGTTAAAAACATAAAAACCTATGAAAGTATAAAATTTGAGCAAAATAACAAAGAGAATTGATATAATTGAAATAAATTACAGAACAGTAACTAAATCAAGTAAAATGCCAGAAGTAAGAGAGGTAGAAAAATAAATCATAGAAACTATTTCAAGAAACATTATCAGAGGAAACAACATTAAAGAAATTAAACAGTAATATAAACAATACTAAGAAATTCAGCAAAACTTATAAGTGATACTGGTAAAATCAAAATACCAAAGTGAAGAGGAATTTGAATAATGTAGAAAATCAGCCAAGAGAATTAATCAGGAAAAAAAGAACTAGAGAAATCAATGAAAAAAGTTAGTAAGATAGAAAATAGAAATGTAATATTCAAAAATCCGCAAAAGGAAAAAAAAAAGAACACATGACTGTGGAAAAGTAAATATACATAAAATACAGAGCAATTGGAATTACAAGTCTGAACAAAACAGAAAATGTAGATTTGAGTGAATAATTAGAGAAAAAAATTAAAATGCAATGACTTTTCAGAGCCTGTGGAAGAAGAGGAATCTGAAAATTATATTTTAGGAAATGCATGCACACACTTATTGTATATACACAGACACATTTTTATATATTTATACATATATATATATATATATACTTAAATCTCAGCTTCAGTTTCCTTTTTTTTTTGCTCTAAAATTCTATGATTCTTTTTCAATAGCCAGAGCCAAAACTACATTTAGACAGTGTGTATAGAAGGAGCCAATAACCTATTCAAAATAGAAAAATTCAACAAAAAAAACCCTATTGTATCAGTTATATCAAATATTTCAGATCCAGTTTAAGTGTTTTTTACTGAAATCTAGCAGTTATCATACATTTTGATTCTTGAGTAGGATTGCCTTGATGTCTAGTATTAACTTATTTTCGCTTCTATGTATAGTAAATTTTCATGTCCAAATTCTTATCAATAAGAACTCTAGATTAACACCATTCCACACCCATTATGTGACTATCATTTCTCACTTTTAACATGAGAAAACAGGTTGATGTACAAAGTCTGTTGCCTAAGATAGAGATGTATAATGGACAAACACATGATGGAGGGACATTTTCAACTTCTCAACCATTTTTTCTTGATAATAGACAATAAAAAACTAAGTCAAAGATAAAATGATGATAAAATAAAGGGATCCTCTTTCCAATAGTCCATTCATGAACTATTCATATAGCATGCATGATAAAGAACAAATCTTGCAGGAACTTAAACTTCAGGATAAAGTATAGTTTTTGAAAGAAATATACTTTTCCTATAACTATAGGAAACAAAATAACTATTTAAATCGAATGCTATATTCTATGCATATGTTCTATGGATACATACTTAGAACAGAGCATAGTGCCAACAGCATAAATAAATCTGAGTCAAGGTAGTAGAACATCCCAAAATAGTTTATAAATGAAAGAGAAAATTATCTTCAATATGAGTACACAAAAGGCAAATGGGAGGACAATTAGTAGATTGTCAGAGTATTCTACTGGTAGACTCCCAACTCCAGGAAAAAAATATTGAGGAAGGCCCTTAGCATGTTGGGTCCCCTCCCTGCCCTGTTTAAATTTAATGGAGGACAGAGCCAAGAGTCACATAGGATGAGCAGGAAAGCAGTTCTCTCAGAAAATTTTTCATCTGCATCATTGAAAGAAACATCTTAATCAATGAGATAGAATGATTTAAGTATATTTTTGACCATTAAGTGTATTTTGTTGCATTGTAATTTTTGCAATACCAATAATGGACATCATATATATATATATATATATATATATAGTTACATATATATGTGTGTGTGTACATACACATACTGTATTTGTGTGTACATATCACATGTACATACATACTTGTGTGATTGTTGTCCAGTTGTGTTCCACCTTTTGTGATTCCATGGATTGTACTGTCCTTAGGACTTTCTTAGCAAAGATACTGGAATGATTTGCCATTTTTTTCTCTAGTGAATTAAGACAAATAGGTTATGTGACTTGTCCAGGATGACATAGCTAGTAAGTTTTCAAGGTCATATTTGAACTCAGTTCTTTCTGCCTCCAGGTACACTATTTTATACATCAATCCATTTGCTTACATACATATATACATATATACATACACACATGTGTATGTATATCTGTATAATAGCATGGCAATATCAATAATAACTAATTTTTTGTGGTACATGACAGTTATATGGCATAAAGACAACCTCAAAATGAGGAAAAATTGGATTCATCTTTTTCCCTAATATATATTAACTGTGTAATCACAGACAAATCTCATAACCTCTCAGTGCTCTAAATAGTTCTCTTAAATTATAAGTTGCAAAAGAAGAGCTGAATTTCCTTTGTACAAGAGTTTTCTCAACAGGGTTTCCCTACATCAATAAAATCATAATCCAGTAACCATCCTGTAGACACACAGACATCATTTGAGCTTTACTATATTCCTGCTATACAAATATTAATGTCTTAATCTTGAAAATGAAGAAACTCAAGCACAGAAGTAAACATGACTCAAGTTCACTCAGCTCAAACCTAGTTATTCAGAGAAGATATAATAATATAATATAATATAATAATAATCCCATTCATGCTTGGAAGAGAAAAGAAAATGCATTTCTATATATCAGTAATTCCAAGTGAATTGCATATAGGCCATATTATCCTCAGGACATAAATAGAGATTAGGTATTATCACATGCTCATTATCAAAGAGAAATGCAAAAGCACATTGGTGATTTGTCTATGATAACAGAGTACAGCCGCCTTCTAAATTCTAACTTTCAGATCTGTTATCAGGTAATGGATATTAGATAAGTAGAAGCCATAATTCCCAGTCATCCATTGCACGGAATATAACTACTTATTTATTGTGTTTTTGAGGTTTGGGCTGCAAGTTAAAGGATAATTAGTGGGAGTTTAATGATTATTGCTAATTACAGGGAATGTCTATCACTAATAAGTTCAATATCCTTCTGTTGTGCTATCTTATTTTTTAGCACCAGTCCCCAAGTAAAGAAACACCAAAGCATAAAAAAAAAATTCAGTCATTATCAAGTCACCATGAATGAAAAAGAGTCTCACTGAAAAGAGTCCCCTCCAACAAAATAATTTGTCAGATATGAAAATTAACATGACTCCTCAATAAGATGTTTTCTTCCTCATCCATGAGTAGATTAATGAGAATGGGAATGGAAGTCCTATCAGACTTAAATTTCATATAGCCAAGGAAAAAGTCTTATCTTCATGTCATCTGTCACCTGGCACAATGCTTTAAACACAGTATTTCAACATTTTAAGACACTGTAATTTCATTAATATGCTGTCATTATGCCAAACTCTCTCTCCCATTAGTGAGTTCCTTCTAAGGCCTCAATATTTGGGAATGAGTCCACACAAATCTTCTTTCATTTCTCTCCTGCCTGTATTTCTGACTTTGCTATCATGCTTCCATGTATCCTTTCTCTAGCCCTTTTAACTCCTTTTTATATGTTGTCTTCCCCTATTAAAATATAAACTCTATGTGTATGGTTAATATCTTTCTTTTCCCTCATACTTGCATTTCTAACACTTAGCAAAGCCTTTGGCTTATTGTGAATACTTAATAAATGCTTGTTGCCTTTTACCAGCCTAGGCTATAACCTTTCTGTGATTTCATTCATTAATGGTCTTCCAGGGATACTATCACAAAATTTTTAAAATATATATTTTGACCCTGTAGCTAACTTGTGAATTAATTTTTCAAAACTTTGTTAGGCTAGTCTTCAAAATAGACACACTTTTTCTCCCTGAGTCCATATGCAAAGGCTTTAAGATTGGCAGAATTTGGCAGATATTATACTTCATTAATCTAATCTATCTAAGCTCAGGTTCATTTCCATACCTCAGAAAAACATCAAAGTATGTCTTCAATGAAGACAGCACATAGTAGGTACTCAATCAATATTTGTTGAATTATAGAAGAAATAGAAAGAGTGAAAAGCCAAGAATGAGACAGAAGCTTAAATCATTCAGGTTGGTAACAAAGGCATTGTTGGACATAATTGGCAAGGAAGCCTGCCCAGAAACATTGCAAGAAACTCTATTTTCATCATGAGTCATACATAATATACTACATATATGTAATATCTATACCTATCTCTTTTTACCATATGCTACTCAGCTATATCAATAAATCCCCAATTTCCATTAGGAATTAAGAAAATGTCCTCCACTTTTACAAAGAAAAATGGTAGAAGGCATAGTTGGAAGGAACCGTGGAGATATTTAATCTAGACCCTGAATTTTACAGATGAGAATTCATAGCATTCTAGATCTAGTAAAAGGAACCTCAGAGTCCAGCTAGTCCAACCCATTTTAGAGATAAAGAAACTGCAGCCCAGGGAAGTCATGTGACTTTTCCCCAGAGTCACTCGGGTATTAAAGTGAGGTTTCATTTCTCTCCCTGAGAGGTGAGATTTGAACAGAGGTCCTCTGCTTCCAAAGCAAGCATTTTTCCCCATTGTGCTATGGTGCTCCCAAACATAGGGAAGAGAGACTTGGAATGTTGAAATAAGCTGTCCATAATAGCACAGGTATAAAATTGTATCATATCACATCAGATTGCATCAGCTTTACTGACAGGTACTCAAAAGTCCCCATCAAGGAACAGATAAAACACTAGAATATTAGAGGGATGTTGAATTTTCAGAAGTGGAAGATGGCATTTGTAATTCACAGTATAGAATTACTTTTCAACTGACTTCAAAACCACATAACACTTCCCAGCTTTTGCCCTTCACCTACCATTTAAATTTTTACCAAATATTCCTAGGGGAAAATAGCTTTCAAAGAATGTTCTCTGTTAATTAACATTCTGTTTTTCTTCTCATAGTAAACACATGGGAGCTTGGGTGCAAGTGCAATGAATTTAACAGTTTTGAGGATCAGACATTAAGTCTGGGAATGCACAGTGCTATTATTAGACCTCCCAGAACAATCATTAAGTTCCTCAAGAAACACACCAGTAAAAGGACCAAAGGCCAGTTCCATAACTATAGTGTGTTTTGACTTGTATCAGAAAATACTTCAGAAACAAACAGAACATACAATTTTCAAATTTTATGTTTGTTCTGCATATTCAAAGGGAATTTTAAAATTTATTCATATTTTCTATCATACTCCAATGAAGAGTTGCAATTTGAAGAAAGTTGCAGTCTGCTGTGGCAGTATATTCAGAAAACTATCCATACATAGGGGTGCTTTCAAATGCTGTTACAAACTGAATTTGTTAAGTGAGGTTTGAGAAGACCTCTTAACCAGACTGAAATCCTACAATGAGGCAAAACCCATAAAATTAGATTTATCCTTTTCTTCTTTGGGGAAATAATCAGTTCTGTCCCCTAGTGTATTGATTCAAACTGGGTTGGTTCTCTTAACGGGGAGGTTCAAATACTTCCTGGGATATCAATCATCATGGGAAATTCTGAAAGGAGGAAACCTCCAGAAAATCTGAAGAGTCTTTGGGAGAATTGTCATGAAGCCACTCTAAGTTTTCAGGTTCCCAATGAGTTTGGGGCCCAATGAGTATGGGCTCATGTAACATTTAAAATGGCTCTAAAATAGTAGAATTATTCTGAGTGTCTCCTCCCAGAAATCCTCACAACTGCAGATATACTAGTGTAGATTAGACTAGTCCAAAGTTAAAGTGAATTTCCCCTTTTCTCAAGGCACATATGTAAAGGGATAGGTTGCAAAGGGGATAGAGCACTGAGCCTAGAATCAGAAAGATCTGAAATCAAATTCTGCTAAAGATATTATCTATGTGACTCTGAGGAAGTCATTTATCTTTGTCGATCTTGCTCTTCCTGTGTGAAAGATAGGGATAATAATAACACCAACTTTTCAAGGTTGCTGTGAAGACTGACTGAAATAATATATATAAAGCCCTTGGGAAATTTTCAACAACTATATAAATACTAGCTACCAGCATCAGTAGCATCACCTGCTTTTTTAAAATTGTATCATCTCATTGAACACTCCTTTCTGAAAATTGTTTTTCTGACTGACAATCAATGGGATGGAAGAATGGGAGATGTTGAACAGCATTTCTAGAGAAACTACCCTCAACTCCTAGGAGTTTACCCATAGAATCCTGAGGAAAGAAGTAGTCAGATATTTTTTGGGCATGCTGGTCCATGGTGCCTTGGGAGAATGAGCCCAGAGAAAGCACTATACTTCCTATTTCTCTAATCTCTCTTTAAGTTGAAGGATCTAAGCATTTTACATTATTCTGGATATTCCTCACAGATGATATTGTCTTCCATCTCCATGTAGAGGTGTGTGTGCCTAGAATGCTCTTTTGCTTCATATAAACCTTTTAAAATCACTAATTTGCATAAGAGATGATCTGACATTTACTTCCTACATAAAACCTTTCCTGATCCCTCTAGTTACTGTCCCCTCCCCTTGAAATTGCCTTTTTTTAAATTTCCTAAATATTTTCATATGCTTACATGTTTACTTGTTATCTGCTAAAATGTAAGCTCCCTGTAGGTAGACAATTGTTTATTTTCAGTGCCTTGATCACCCAGGGCAATAGAGCAATTTCATTTTTTAATATAGGTTCATATTGATTTATTTTGTTTTTATATCATTTATATTTCCATCAAAAGAAGACTATAACAATGTTATTTAAGATATTCTAATAAAAAGCTGAGGCACAGATAGCTTTGTGATTAGTTTAGTAAATGTCAATGTTCAGTGGATAGCACACTGGGCTTGGAGTCAGGAAGACTCATCTTCTTGAATTCAAAACCAGCCTTAGGCATTCACTAGCTGTGTGAGCCTGTCCAAGTCACTTAATCCTGTTTCCCTCCGTTTCTGATATGTAAAATGAGCTGAAAACAAAAATGGCAAACCACTCAAGAATCTTTTCTAAGAAAACCCCAAAATGGTCACGAAGAGTTGGAAACAAGTGAACAAGAACAATTGGCCAGATGCTTATTGTGCAAAATACTATGGTAAGAATTCTGCAGCAACAACAAAAAGAAAAAGAAAAAAGGAAGAAAAAAAGGGAAGGAAGGAAGGGAGGAAGGGAGGAAGGAAGGAAGGGAGGAAGGAAATAAGGAAGGAAGGGAGGAAGGAAATAAGGAAGGAAGGGAGGAAGGAAGGGAGGAAAGGAAAGGAAGAAGAAAGAAGGAAAGGAGGGAAGCAAGGAAGGAAGGGAGGGAAGGAAGAAGGGGAGGAGGAATAAAGAAAGGAAGGAGAGAGGAAGGAAGGAGGAAGGGAAGGAAGAAAGTTGGGAGAGAAGAAAGGAGAGAGAAGGAAGGAAGAAGGGAGGGAAGAAAGGAAAGAGAAAGAAGGGAGAAGGGAGAGAGGAAGAAAGGAGGGTACAGAAAAAGGGTAGGGAAGAAAGGAGGAGGGAGGAAGGAAGGAAGAAAAGAGGGTGTGAAGAAGGGGGAGGGAAGAAAGAGGGAAGTAGGAAGGGAGGGAAGGAAGAAGAGAGGAAGAAAGGAAAGAAGGTAAGAAGGAAGCAAGCAAGCAAGCAAAGAAGGAAAGAAGAGAGGAGAAAAATCTCCATCTAAAAGCCTGGGATACATTTACCATAAATATTTAGAGTCTAAAAAGAAATCAGGATCATTGTATGTGACAACTACTAGGGATGCAAGACAGACAAAACACAACCCCAACTCTCAAGGAACTCACAATCTAATGAAGAAGGCAGTATACAAATAACTATATTCAAATAAGATATATACAGGATAAATTATAAATAATCTACAGATAGAAGGAAGACATTAGAATTGTGAGTGATTAAGAAAGACTTCTTGTGGAAGGTGGGATTTTGAATGGAACATGAAAAAAGCCAGGAAGCAGAGACAGAATACAAACACAAAGGGATAAAGATATAGGATACAGCAGTAAAAATGCTCAGTCAGGAGATGGAGTGCCTTATGTGTGTGACAGCAAGGAAATCAATATCAATGAACTGCAATGTACATGATGGGAATAAGCTATAAGATGACTGCAAAAATAGGAAGGGTCCAGGTTATGAAGGACTTTGAAAGCCAAACGGATAATTTCATATTTGGTCATGAAAGTATTGACAGGAGTTAAGAGAATTGAGAGGGAAAATAATATGGTAAGACCTGTACTTAGAAAGTTCAGTTTTACAGAGTAGTGAAAGATGGAATAGAGTATGGAGGGACTTGAATTCAGGAGGACAAATCAGTAGATTATTTTAATAATCCAAACTTGAAATTATGAAGGTCACATCCAGGGTGGTAGCAGTTAACAAAAGAGAAGGGGGAATATATGAGAGATGTTATCAAGGTAAAACTACTGGGATTCAGCAGATGATTCGATATGGCAGGTGAACGAGGACAAGGAATCAAGGAGTACACCAAAGTTTCAAGTTTAGTTGATTAGAAGGATCCTGGTATTTTTTAACATTAATGGGGAAATGATGAAAAAAGGAAGAATTTGAGAAGAAAAATAATGTCAATTTTGTTCATGTTGAATTAAATTGAATTAAATCTACAGAATATCTGATTCAAGATGATGAATAGAAAACTAGACATTTAAGATTGGATAAACTGGTGCCAGAATCATCTGTACAGAAATCTTTGAATCCATAGAAGTTGATTAAATCATCCATTGAAGTACCATAAAGGGAAGAAGTGAATACTTACCATGAATTAACGTAATCTGGATGAAGATTCAGCAAATGAGAATGAAAAGGAATGATCAGATATGGAGGAGAACTGGGATACAAGAGTTCACAAAAATATAGAGAGAAGAAAGTATCAATGAAAAGAGATTGACACTATCAGAAGCTGCAGAGAAGTCAAGAAAGATAAATTTTGAGAAAAAGTCACTGGATTTGTCGATAAAAGATCACTGGCAGTTTTTGTAAAAGCAGTTGTGTTTAAAAGATAAGATTGGAAGCCAGATTTTACAGAGTGAGAAGAGAAGTAGAAGCACTTTGCTCTGAAGAAATCACTCCCTCTTTTGTTATCTTTTCTCAGTGTGTCTAGTTCAGCCTCTCTTAGGTGCTTGTTGGATTCATTATTTGGTTCTGGAGCAGTCTCTCTGATAACATTATTATACGTTGAGATGAGGAGTAGGGAATTAAATGACACTTCTCAGTTCAAATCTTGCTACCTCTCCAGTTACAGACTTAAAGATCTACCTCCCCAAACTATATCTTCAAAATACATAAACCCAGAGGTGTGTTTAATTTTCAACCAATTCCAATAACTTGTTGCTTTTGTATCTAACTTAAATCTTTGATTGGTTAATTGACGGATTCAATAAAGATGTCTAGGAATTGTTTCTACCTAGTTTACCTTTGATTAACTGATTCTGTAATTCACACACAAAAAGGCATTTTCTTTTGATAAAAGAATCAGGGTAGAGAGCATTTTGTTATTTCTATTAATTGGAGTTAAGGGACACAGAAAATCCCTCATACAAGATTTTTTGTTGGGGGATAAAAATGACTAGATTTAATCTTACAATGAGATACAAATGCTCTGACACTAGGACACATATGGATATTAACTGCCATTAAACTTTCTACTTGAAAGGTTGGCACTCACCTTTAATAAAATCATCTTCTTGCTTTTCATTTTTCCCCTGTGACTGAGCTAAACAAACTTTAGTAGCTCATGCTTTTACTAATTTAACCTGCTAAACAAAAAGTGATCATCAAAAAAAAAAATCCCAATAGAAGATTATCACTTACTTACATAACCTGTTTTTTCTTACTACAAGGAACAAATGAAATGAATTGATTACTCAAATGAAATAGCCAGAAAGAGGCCAAGAAATCACTTTATCAATCAATTATTCAATAATTTAGCACCTATGGTTTGTTAGGTACTCTTAGATGCTGAGAATAAAGAGACAAAAAGAAAAAGCAAAATTAAACAGTTTCTCTTTTCAAGACAATTACATCCTATCCAGCCTAACAATGAAAACCCAGAAGAATAATCATGGATCCAGGCAGGCCAAAGAGCACATAATCATATAGTTCTATCCCTTTCCTCTTATTCCTTGAATAGGAGGAAGAAGAAAGCAAGGAATTAGATGCCAGGAGAACCAGAGCAATATATATAGTTGATGAAATTTGAAGCAAGTTTCAAACTTAATCCAGATAAAATCCCAAGTTACAAATATCCACCTACAAAATAGCCTCTTCTTGGCACGGGCATTCAAAATATGTTCTTAAGAGAATGATTTAAAATAAAGAACCACAGTATAACATTTTACCAGCTACATGAAGTACTCTCATTATCCAGTAAAAAAAAAGGTTAGTAGACAAAGAATAACTTCTATATTCAGAAATCGCACGTTATAAAGAAATCCTTAGAATTTTATAAATTGAAGCAAAGGATAGACATTTGGGACAGCAAATCCTAAAAGAGCTAAATTTAGCAAGAAGTCGTAGGGACTTTGTCAAAGGTGCCAACAATTGAAGGACATGTGACTTACTTTTCAATTCTAGCAGTGTCATTTATTCAACATGCCTTTTCTTTCCTTCAGGAATGTTATGACCACTTCCCAGATCTCATGGCAGCTAAGTCACATAGAGAGATCATTGAATTTTGAGTGAAGATGTGAATTTAAATTCTTCCTTAGCCAAGTCTGTGATCTAGAGCAAATGACTTAACTTTTTTAGAGTTTCAGTATTCTTACCTGTAAAATGTGGATAATAAGAGTAGGTATCTATTAGAGTTATTTTGGAGATACACAGAGAGAAAGACAAAAGGAAAAGGGAAAGAGAGAGAGAGAGAGAGAGAGAGAGAGAG